>CAJNDT010005556.1:341558-386558 GCA_905221615.1 Symbiodinium sp. CCMP2592 | reverse complement strand
CTCTAAACCCTGAACCCTAAACCCTAAACCCTAAACCCTAAACCCTGAACCCTAAACCCTAAACCCTAAACCCTAAACCCTGAACCCCAAACCCTAAACCCTAAACCCAAAACCCTAAACCCTAACCTTGAACCCTCAACCCTAAACCAACCCGGAGGTGCTGACTTTACAAGCCTTTGAAGAGCCCTGACCCCGAGAGAAGAACCTTCACATCCAAAACCCTGCCCTTAGTTTAGGGTTTAGGGTTTAGGGTTCAGCCCTTAGTGTCTTTTGCCCTCAACCCTAGAAAACTATTACGATCATTGCCATTGCCATCATCGTACCTTGAATAAGAATGCTAGATTTGCTCCATTTAAGAACGGTCAGCCAATAATAGAAATGGACATGTACACATATACACATACGTGCATACATACATACATACATACATACATACGTACATACATACATTGTATTGTACATTACATTACATTACATTACATCACCTCACGATACATTACATGGCATGACCTGGCATGACATGACATACATGATGCAGACTGGTGTATTTGCTGATCATTCTTAGTGTCTCCCTAATCTGGGTTCTCGCCAAGGACTTTAATTTAAGTCACCAAACTAAGGAAACAGACGATTTACTGTATACCCCCATCATGGCAACTTAACTTCAACTCCTTAACAAGAGCCCAGTAATCGCTTGATCAGTTCCTTTTGCCGGCCTCGCTTTCGCCTCCTGAGGTGAAGCTTCCTGGAGCACCTGGAGCTCAAGACCACTGCAGGGGTTTGGGGCTTTTTGGGGTTTCTGGTGGTTCCTGCAGGGGGATCTATAATCAAGCCCTGGCTTAAACTCAGAGACCTGGTCGTAACAACGGTCTCCATTCAGTTGCTTAGTGCCCAGGGCTTCGAGGGTTGGACCTTGAGCGGTTTAGGAAAGGCTGGGCTTCGGGTCGAGCAAAGGTCTCGAACGTGTCTATCTTCGGGATGAGCGGGAAAGCATGGGACCTGCCACGGTCGAAAAAAACAGAAACAAGAACAATAATGACGATTATAGAAGCAGAAATATTCATGAAGGATAGGCTTAGGCTTAGGCTTTAGGGTTCTAAAGCCCTCAGAAATCACCTCCAAACCACAGTACCGGGGCCTCCACAGCCTTGTCGTTCTCTAGGGACTCGGTCGCCACGGGGCCTCCGAAGTCAGAAACCTGGCTCATCTTTACTTAAAGGATGATGGGACTTAGAAACTACGGCTATAAGGGCTTAGGGTTTAGGGTGTTTACAGTTCAGGGTTGAGGGTTTAGGGTGCCACGTGCCCGAAGCTGCTTGCAAGTCTATCATGCTTCCGGTTTCAAGGCGAGCCGTACCGCACCTCAAGGACTCCTGTAATTACAGTCCCCTTACCCACAGAGCCCAATACCACTTCATTAAGGAATATACCTTAAATTATAAGGGGATTCATATTATGATTTAAGCTATATTCCTTAATTAAAGGGGTATTGGGCTCTCTGGGTATCTGCCAAGGGGTGGCTCCAGGCTGGGTTCCCGTTCCGGACTTAGGTTTCGGGATGTCGGGATGAGGGCTAAGACTTAGGGAAGGGCCTCGAGTTTGAGGGTTAGGGTTTGGGATCCGGGGTTAGGGAAGATTGATTATATTGGAGTGGTTTCGATAAACAGGGTCACAAAAACAAGATTCCGCGGGGCGGAATGTCCGGTTGCAAGACTCATGTAAATTGCGTAAAAATGCCAAGCCAGAATGAACCAAACAAATGATGTTAGGGCTGGGGTGAGAAGAACAAAAGGGGTGACATCAAACTTGTTCCGGGCACAGAATCCCCAACAAAAATGCGAGCGAGGCTGCGTAACTACCAAAAGCTCAAATTAACAGGACCCGAAGCCCAGCCAGCAGAGTGCAGTTCTGCAGACACGACAAATAATACTACAAACCTAGGCTCGAGGTTTTGGGGGGTGTGGAGTTCTAGAGGCTTCGGGGCTCTCAATTTTTATTCTGCTGCGCTGGGGGCAAGACCCGCGCACGCCGCGCCGCCTTTTCAGCGGGGCTCTCTTTGGCGCGGACCTGTGAGCAATCGTAGGGCTTTCCGCGTTGGGAAGACGACGGGCATCGAGCCAAAGCACACGAGTGTGTAGCTGCCTCTTGTTGTTAAGAACTCACTGTGTCAATCTGCTTCACTTGCGTCTTCTTAGCTGTGCCACTCATTAGGGAAATACTCATTAATCAATCTAGAGACTTAGACGACATCTTTAAATCTGGCTATGCAGGAAGTTGTCACTACGTAGCCTTCGACCGTCGCATCCGCAAAGCCACAGCAAAAACGATGCTACCAATTCGTGCCTCACACATTATATCCCCCTGTGGGCCCACGCAAGCCCCTACCCATCCTGCAACAGTGGAAGGCTCCTGAAGCCTTTCAGCAACGGCTTGGAGCTCAAGGTTTCTGTTTATGTATGTCTTGTTGAGAGGGTTTAGGGATTAGGGTTTAGGGTTTAGGGAGATCTGGAGGCATGGAAGTTCCGACTTCCTAGACCACTTGAACACTCCAATGCCAAGAGCCCCAGGCCTGCAAAAATCGACCCGCCACTGACAATCAAGCCTCCAATCCAACCTCCCATACCCTAAACCCTCAGTCCCTAAACCCTAAACCCTAAACCTCTATAAACCCCTATACCCTAAACCCCCAAACCCCTAAAGCCGAACCCCCCAAACCCTCAACCCTAAACGCTCAAACCCAAACCACCTCGACCCTTGAGCTGGTCTCAGAACCCGAAATGCTTCCGTTGAAACGAAAAAGGCACTACGAATAAATGTGCGGATGACAAAGAAAACAGCCTTACTTCTTATACTCATAATCATAACCATGAGAATGAGATGGGTAGTATTCGCATTTATTGTCGCAATAACAGTGATGGACAAACATAACAATACTACTCTATTCGTGTCGAGAGGGCGTAAATACCTAAGATAATGACACAATGATGACTGCGATAACCACAACACTACTTGCAAAGACAATGGCAATGATAATGCTAATGACAACATTCCTGACCAAAACTAACGTATATGAAAATAACGACAGTCAAAATGATATATTTGGGCATTAGTATACTGGGCCCCAAAACCTTATTCGACTCATTAACACCCGTATATTATTGTACCCTTGTAGTATCCCTTGTAAATCCCTGTAAGGAACCCTTTAAAGGAACCCTATTAAAGCCCCTATGATAACGACAACACATCGCCTTGCCAGGCGGGGGTGAATGTTCCTCCGGCGGGGTGATGGTCCCTGCCGACTCCTCCTCCGCCTGGTGGGCTTTACTGGGTTTAGGGTTTAGGGTTGTAATATCGTAAACCTACTGGGTTCTGGATTTAACATTTATTTTCTTTTACGGTTTTGATACGGTTATCAATACGACTGATGGATACACATTTGTAAGTCATTAATAACCATTCGTATCTCAGCATGTATCAAGATACATATCGGGATACAAACTTCTGCACGCCACACTTGAGCAGCACAGGTCCCACAGCCGTGCACCACAGCTTTCGTTTTTTCGTCGTAGACTGGCCTGAACTTCGCCAACGATGCACCACAACTTCGCCTCAAGAATGATTGTATCAGAAACCGTATCTACTCCTTTGGTGTGCTTCGAAACTGTATCGGTGAATCGTATCCAAACCCATAAAAAGAAATTAATGTGAATGTCTCTGAACCTAGTAGCTTAAGATGTTACAAGTTTAGGGTTCAGGGTTTAGGGATAAAAGAGCGGGTTCTATAGGAATTACGACATAGCCCGGAATTGCAGGCACAGATATGCAGGCATCCCAGAGACCCCAGCGCCATCAATTCACGGAATCTTCTGTCAAGCATGACCACCAGTTCTGATTTAAGGAACCTCAAACGAAAGCTCTTCTTTCTGCGAAGCCTCCGGAAGCCCTGCCGAGCCTGAACCCTAATATAAATAGGGGTTCGCTTTAAAAGGGATCCATAAAGGTTACTATAAGGGTCCCTTTAAGGGGGTCTATAAAGGTTACTATAAGGGTTGCTGTAAGGGTGGCTACAAGGGTTGAGTATAGGAGCATTACCTTTTGCAACCCTCTGTAGTTTAGGGTCTAAGGTTGAGGGTGTAAAAGCCTGTGCAAGTCGGTCAGGAGAGGGTGCCTGCTCGATTCTCTGCATCCTGGATTCGTCAGGCCTGGCACATGGCACCCGAAGCTCATGGCCTACGGCACTAGGCTTTGGCCGTAAGTTTAAGGTTTAGGCTGTGGGGTTTTGGGGCAGACGCGTGCCCACTGACTCTTACAGATGCGAGAGCGTGCTGTGGACGCCGAAGAATATGAAGCTGAAGATACAGAGCTTGATAAGATGATATGACGTCTATAATGCGTTCCCCGAAGTAGACGCCTTGCAGATGCGTAAAACACCCAGGTGATACGAGATAGCCCCGGGACCAAGTAGTTACTAAGTCCCATGACCCTTTAAGTACAGGCTTCAGGGCTACAGGCTTCAGTTTGCAAGACCACCGTATAAGTTGAACACCTCACATTTAGATTCTGGCATCTTCCAGAACAGTTATTGTAGTAACCTTTGCAGGAACCCTTATAGCAACCCTCATCGAAAGCCTGGCGCTAAGGCCGGGACAGCCGATGTTTGCCTTTTGGCGTGAACTGCGTCTCGTGGTGCTTGTCCTTGGTGATAGGATTGGTATTCGATTCAGTGTCGGTGCTACTGCTTCGGCTCCTCCTTCGCCTAGCGCAACCCGGCTGCGAGACCTTCCTCCTCCGCATGAGTATCACGCGTAATAGTAGTCGTCATCGTAGTCGTGTATCAGTAAGAGGAGGAGCTGGAGAGGAGGAGGAGGAGGAGGACGCAGCCTACTTCTTGGACTTCTACGACTAAAGCATACGAGTGTTGCGAATTACACAATCAGCTACTACTGCTGCAACTGTCACTGCACATCATACCGTGTCACCTGAGGGTTTCAAGCTTTCCCACTCAAGGTCCAGGCTAAAGCCGCGCTTACGAGCACTGCATCGTTGCTTATGAGGGCCCGAGTTTCGGCGTTTACGCCCCGAGTTTGAAGGCCTTGGGATCTGACGGTTGTGGTGGTACTGGGAGAGAGCTCTTCTGCAAAAAGACTACAACCACCTACATAGACCAACCTAGGAAGTATCCCTGAGAGGTTGGCCCAGACCGTGTCCGCCGCCGAGGCCCGCGGAGACCCCTGGGAAGAGAGCAGTTAGGGTTTAGGGTTTAGGGTTTAGGCGTATAGTTTAAAGGGTTGTATGGTGATTTTAATGGCTTGGTGAGGTTTTCTGGGTGTTTAGAAACATTCGACATGCCTGTTGTAGTGTTGTTCTACTGCTGTTATAGGTGTAGCTACAGGCTTTCGGATCAAAGTTGGAGGTTTAGGGGCTTGGGGGTGGAAAGGTTAGGCTTTGGCAGGTATAGGGGTGGGCTCGGGGTTCAAGATTTACAGTTAGTGTTTAGATCAGCACTCAGACAGCAACAACACTCGTTGCGAAATAGTGATTGGTGACAGTAATCGTGAAGATAACACGATAACAACGAGTAAGTACTAGTACTGGGCATACATGCATAGCGCTTGCACCAGCAATTTGCTGCAAAAGGAGTAATACTTTCCTTTGCAATAAGTCATACAAGAAAGTACTCTTACCAAATCCAAACTAACGACGATCTTACCAGCTTTTGTCATGCGTATACACAAATCAACAGATGTTTCCAGAAGAACATACAAGCACCATCAGACTTGCGTTCATACATACACCAGTCCCTACGACTTGAGACAAAGGTCCCCCTAGCAAGAAATGCACCTCGAAAACAGCACCAGCTGCTTCCGCCATCTCCCGGCGCCTCGGAGGTGTCTTTGGAGGTTGTGGGGATCTTGGCGCCCATTTATTCGGGGTCTTCTGAGGGGTGCTAGAGGCTCCAAGCTCTGGGCTCTTCGGGGTTCGGGTTATAATGTTGTAAGCCCTAAACCCTAAACCCTGAACCCCTAAACCCCTCGTTTGTGCCAATGCCTGGACTGAAACATTGGGTACGGAACGAGTCAACTGCATAGAGCCCAGAGGCTACAACGCCTTTGGAAGTAGCACGGCGTTTTCAGGGGTTCTGGTGCAATGCACACAACACCACGCACACACCTCTGAAGGCTCTAGAGGGCTCATCCACTTCGACCACTATCCACCGACATACTCATGTGGGGATATCCGGTCCTTGAGTTCTTGATTTCCAATCAGGGTTTGGGTTATAATGTTGCAAGCCCTAAACCCTAAACCTCTAAACCCCTCGTGTTCAGGGGTTCTGGTGCTCGGGCCATCGCCGATTGAGCGCGCCCAGCAACTCCGAGGACGCCATGGCTGCTCGGGGGGAGGCGGCAAGAAAGAGAGTTTGTAGGTCTCGGTTTTAGGGCTTTAAGGGCGTTGTTCTAGGGTTCGTGTTAGGGCCGTTAAGGCTTCTTTTTGAGTTGTTTGTTAAGAGTTCCATAAGGGTTCCGTTTTATGTCTGGTTCTCTTTAAGGGGTTTCTTCCTAAACCCTAAACCCCTTAGCCCTAAACCCTAGGGTGGGTGCCGAGTTTTGGAGGCCAGTTTATTGGGGCTCAGGGTCCTGGGGCTTAGGGGGTCTCGGCTTATGGGGTTGAGGGTAGAAGAGCGAAAGGTTACCCTCTTTGATTTATGTTAAGGGTATGGGCCCCTTGGGCTTTGAGGGGCCAGGGTATAGGTATGACAGGGGTTTAGGCTTTGGGGTTTCGGTCGGGGTGTTGGACTCTTGATAGGTAGGATCACTGTCTTGAAGGCGAGCACTCAGAGGCTCTTTAGGCAAGGTGTGAGGGCCCATAAAGGGAACTGGTCCAAAAGCTCCATCGAAGTATGGCAGGTGCGGTGTCCTCACAGCTGGAGCATAAGTCTGTGAGCATGCAGCTGCTCTCTCAAGCCCAACGAAGTCTGGACGAGTGTTATCATATAGGAACTATAAGCTGATATGATCACCAGTGAACCCCAAACCCAAGCCCTAAACCCCAAACTAACTATTCAGACCCCTGTGATAGGACCGTACTCGGACGTCCGATGAAGGCTTCCGTGCGTTGATCCCCGTGCCTCTAAAGCCTCAATCTTCGCAGACTCACTGATGTCTTCGCAGACTCATTGATGAGTTTTAAAGCGGGGTTTAAGTTTAGGGTTTTTGGGCTAACAAAAGGGTTGAGGGTTTCAGGGCATAGGGCTTGGACTGGCATGGAGAAGGATTGCAAATCATCGCAGGGCCCGTTTCATCGAAACGAGTGTGCAGTCTGTGCGAGAATTCTGCGCAGACATGACTGACCAACTGCTTCCGAAGAAAACATATGTAAATCGAAGGTAGGTTACAGTAATGACTCGAGGAGCCACCCAAAACTCTTTTGACCATTCGTCTACAGCTACACATGAACCTGCTATATATTGGGTCCGGATCGATGTAAGTGCAACGGAACCGCTGGTCAACCGCACAAACAAGCAAGCTGCGCAGAATTGAAATGCTTTAGAAAAGTGGGAAAACTGTGAGCAGAACGCATGTATGTGCTTCGCATACAGAAAGGGGGATGACTGGTCGCAAGCCATGAATTGGCCATGACATGAATCTCACTGAGTTCTGAAAGGTTGGTGCTTCAGTTGCAACCATCAATCCCCCCAAACTCATCACTCAGATGGACCTGGAAATGATGTAGGGGCCTTAATAATTAGAATAGGGTTTGGGGCCCATTCTACTGTAGATATACAAAAGAACCCCAAAAATGTTGTAGGTAAGTATTTAGGCCCCTAATATTACAGCAACATTCCTTCGTTTGGAGAGCGTTGGCGGTAGTTGTGGTGGCAGCTGCAGCGGTAGCAGCAGCGGTATGGTTGTGGACGTGGTCGTGGTCTGGTGATAGTGGTAGCGGTAGCTGACCTGGCAGCATGGTGGCCTGCTGTTTTGTGGTTACGAGGGTGAACATCCTTCGTATGGTCCAGGCCGTTGGGGAAAGTCTGTGTTATTGTAGGGTTTTGGGCTTTCTGCACAGACGCCAGGCCCATCCAAGCACCTACTTGACAGAGCCATCCTCTTCCTGCGAAGGGGAAGGCAAAAAACGGCATGCTAATCCTGCTCCCTGCCCGGGCCGTAGCGGTCTCGGAGTCTTCAGCGGAGCTTCAGCGATAAGCCGTAAGCCTTGTTGTACGGGCCTGAAATGTTCCAACTGAAATGAAGGTAGATTGAGGTTTAAACTCTGCGAGTTTATGTGAGGGAGCAAAACTTCAACTCACTCAATCAATGACTCCGCCTGACTTGTAAAGGGTGTCGCGGGTCTGGGCTCAGCATTGAATCTCCTTAACCCCCTCAGCCCTATCAAACCTAAACTCCCAACGCCACAAACCCCTCACCTAAACCCCCAGACCCTGAACATTAAACCCTCAAGCCCAACTCAGTAAATGAGGGGAGGCCAAAAGGGGGGTTTAAGATTCTTGGAGTAGGGATTCCTTAGTATGAACCCTATTATGGGAACCCTAATCCCTACTAAACCCCCATAGGCTGAAACCCCATTTGGCCTCCTATCAGTAAACTCCAGGATGTCTTCACTCCAAACCACCGTTGATCAGACATCCTCATCCCAATAGTCTCATGATCAAGTCGCTTGTGGTAAACGGGAGTTTCCGAAGATTCGGGGTGCCTTGTTTTGGGGTCCGTATAATAAGGATCCTACTATTCAGGGTACTATATTATGGTCCCCCATTTTCGCAAACTCCCATATGCTTCAAGCCCTGCTCACTGCTTTCCTATTTAGGACGCTGGGACTCGGTGCACTCTGAAACCCTGAGGCCTAAGCAAGCTGGGAGCGGAAGGCAGCAGCTTGGCAGAGGCTCCCGCTTCAGCAGGAGCATTGCTACTTCCACCCGGCGGGCCGGAAGAGCGAACTACGGGGCATTTGCTCCGGGATGCCGTGTTTCTAGTGTGGGTTCTGGGGTTTCGAGCTAGGGTATAGTTGTAGGGAGGCTTGTCATCGAAATATAAATAACGGCGTAGCAAGTGTCATGCAGCTCGGGTTAAGGTTCAGCCTCAAAAGGGTTTTGACGGCTAACACCCGAACTCTGCAGCTGTAGCCCGACGTGCTGGACCCTACCCAGAGGCCCCATAGTAGTTCCTTTTTGGGCTTACCTCATAAGATTCTAAATATGAACCCCAAAAGGAACTACTTTGGGGGCTTAGGGTACACTCATGACCGCAAGGCGTACTTAAAGGATCATGGGATTTGGTAACTAGGGCTCAACATTCAAATATGCTAGCTAGACTTCCCATCACGTATAACCCCAATTATGGTGCTCATAACCCTACTTACTAACTCCCTGTAGCCTAACGTCCCAACCACAAGCAGATCCAGACAACGATCGCACCCATGCAAACACTCCGCAGAGCCTCACCTTCAGCCTAGGCTTTCTCTGGCCTGAGACAAGCGCTTGAAGCTGGGTTCTGGGTTTAGGAGTCGGGGGTTTACGGTTTAGGGTTTGGGGTTCAAGGTTTAAGGTTTATGATTTGGAACATTCCAGACACAAACAGCAATCATGAGTACAACAGCAAAAGCCAGAAAGATTGAGCAGATTATGTGTCAATGAGCCATTTCTGACTTTTGCTGCTTCTGCGACAACTTCCTACTCACTCACTCACTCACTCCCTTGTCGAATCATCTACTTAAGTTACTTAAGTATGCTCTTACTTGCTTCTTCCTGCCTTGCTTGATTGGTCGTTTGTTTGCACCAACCTGCACGAGTACTGTTGCGACACTGCCGTGAACTATCGTGGCGACTGAACGGGTAGCAGTACCAAGCTCTGCATTCTACCATAGCAAACCTGCCTATATCTACCCCGAAACCCCGCAACGGAACCTCTGATCCAGAACAGTACGTAGAAGGGTTTTATGTAAGTTTCACTATAGGGGAGTTTGCGAAAAGAAGGGAACCTCATATAGTACCCTAATAGTAGGATCCTTCTTCTAAGCACCCAAAAATAAGGTACCCCGAGTTTTCGGAAACTCTAAACCCCTACAGAGCCCCTATTAAAGGAACCCTTAACTTATAGTACCCTTATAGTAACCCTTTGAAGGAACCGTAAGCCTTATTATACGCACCCCCAAAGAGAGGTTACTCTATGTCTGCTTAAAGGATCATGGGATTTAGTAACTAGGGTTATAATTAGGGTAACTATACTTATAACTACTTATAACCCCAATTAAGGTACTTATAACCTTACTTACTAAGTCCCATGATCCTCCAAGTATAGGGTGTGGGGTTTAGGGCTCATGGTGTGTGTCCTTGAAAAATATTTACGGGATCTATATTAGGGTTAAGGCTTAAGACTTGGAGTCTTGAGTTTTGGGTTTGGGGGCTAAGTCCCATGATCCTCAAACCCTAAACCCTAAACCCTAAACCCTCCAAGTAGAGATCTGGGGCTACGGCTCAACGTCCTTGCTCGCCTCTTGGGCTTTGCTTTCCTTTTCCAGCTCTGCCTGCATGGAACCGGCTATGTGGGCTTAGGTTTGGGGGGGTGTGCCCAAGCGATCCGTGGAGAAACGAGACAGGTGCCTTAGGTTTTAGGGTTTAAGGATTTAAAGGTTTGGGGTATTAGGGCATTAGGTTTTAGGGTCTAGGGTTCAGGGTTTAAGGGTTCAGGGTGTTAGAGTTTAGGGCTGAGGTTTTAGGGTTTAGGGTTTGGGGTTGAGGGGTTTGGGGAAGTAGGGTTTAGGGTGTAGGGTTTAGGGTGTATGGTTTAGGGAAGTAGGTTATAGGGTTTAGGGTTAGCTCTGCCTGCATGGGGGAAGCGGCGCTGAGGCTGGAGGGCGCTAGGGTGTCGACATTTGTGGATGTGGGATGGGGTATGTCGCTGAGGCCGTCGTATAGTTTGAACTGTGTCAAGCCGGTGTAACGAACCCTATGAAGTCCTGATTTTTGCAGGTGCTTTCAAGGGCCACCCTAGTCAGCGCAACTTTGTCGATTCACGGATCCAGTGGCTGTGGGCTAACTGGCATGCCATCCTTCCTTGCAGCAGAATTTGTACACTTCCTGAACCCTCAATTCGAAAGCTAAGGCATGCTAAGACCCAAAATCTATGGTAGAAGCCTACCTGATTCGACCCGAGGTGTTATGGCTTATACTACAACATACTATGGAACCCAAAGGAAGAACGCTAGGAATTATCATTACCAGCGCATTATTCTCATCCGTATGATTGTCAAGGCTGTCTGCCGAGAGCTTCGTCCCATCTCAAGCATCCCCGTACAGGTGCCCCAAATGTAGGGCCCTCAATCCCTATCAGGACCTTATGAAGCCCTGCATTCCCTTGAAACGGCCGTCCGGGGCTTATTCTCGGGATCCCTCCCAAAATCATGCACCCTGAACCCTAAATCCTAACCTAAACCCTCCACCCTAAACCCAGAACCCTAAACCCTAAACTCTAATCTTCTAAACCCTAAACCCTGAACCCCCAACTCAGCTTCCCCCAACCACCGCGAGGCACCTTGAAATCGGCTTTTTGAGCCTCGGCCGGGTCGATCTCCTGCAACGGCGAGTGCCATTTTTACATGGGCCTTACTTGAAACAGGCTGTTTTTTTGGGGATCAGGGATATAAGTGGGCCTTACAATTACGAGTAATTGATATGAGGTGGTTTAGGGATTTAGAGCTTAGGGTTTGAAGTATCTTTTGTTTATCAGTTTAGTGATTTTCGTTGCAGGGTGGATGCAAGCTTCTAGGCATGATGGGTAGCATATTACCACTGTAATTTTCGACGTCCAGGTAAGATTCAGGGTCCGGGCTTGAAGCATAATCATTAGGGTTTTAACCGGTTGGGGCCAGGGCCCGGAAAGTCGACACACGGAAATTCGACGCGCGACATGATCTGAGTTGGTTGTTTGTTACCACTGTGGTCAGTTCTACACTCATGGCAACACATAGAGGCTCGGAGGACCCGGGTCAGCGTGGCTATAAGTGCGGTAACTTGATAATTCTAACTCTTTCTGCCCCGAATTAAGCTCCTTCTTGCTCCTAGTCTTGCCTATGACCTGACTTACTAAGTTCCCTCATCTGCCCCCTCAACCCTAAACCCTGAACCCAAAACCCTAACCTCTAAAGCCCTATACCCGAAACCCTAAACCCCTAAACCCTAAACCCTACACCCTAAGCCCTGTACCCTGAACCCTAAACCCCTATACCCTAAACCCCTAAACCCTGAACCCCTAAACCCTAAACCCTACACCCTAAGCCCTAAAACCCCCCCAAAAGCCCCAAAGGCCCGGCCTTCTTCGCCGCTGCCTTCGGGGCCGCGGCCTTGGGGGCCGGTGCCTTCGCAGGCGGCGGCGGAGGAGGCGACGCCTTGGCCAGGAGCTCCTGTGCGCCCTGGACGGCATTAGCCACGGCCTCGGAGAGGCTTGGGGGATTCCTTTAAAGGGATCTATAAGGGGTTCCTTGAAAGGGATCCATAAGGGGTTCTATAATAAGGAACTATAGGGTTTGAGGTTTAGGGTTTTGGGGTTTGGGGTTTGAGGTTTAGGTTTTTTTGTTTAGCACCTTTTCCGCCTAGCAGTTCAGGTCAGCAGAATCCGGGGTTTAGGGTTTGGGGTTCAGGTTTAGGGGTTTAGGGTTTGGGGTTTGTAGTTTCCGGTTGAGGGCCTGGTGGTATTATTTGAACTCCCTCTCTACCGGGACTACTCAGAAGGGGCCTCGGGTTTGGGGTTCAGGGTTTAGGATTTCGAGTTTAGGGACCCTAACCTTCCACCCCCAAATCCAAATCCCGAACTCAAGCTCCATGTCTTAAGCCCCAAGAATCTGAAAGAATTCCCTTAAGGGGTCTATAAGAGTTCCTTTAATTTAAGGGATCTATAAGGGTAAGCCCCAAATCCAACTTTAGTTTGCCAAACCTCAAACCTTCAAACGCCGAAACAGCTGCACATGTCGGCCGAAGCTATTGCACTGGCACTCCACTGACTGAGGCTCGTTCAGAGAAACCGCCAGCGATCATGGAGAAGGCCTGCCGTGGCCCAACGACGCGGTAACAATGCAGTTTGTAGAGTGATGACTCAGCCGGCAAAACAAAACTCCGGCAGAAAAATCATGAACAAATGCAAAAAAACATATTCTTAAATGAGATCACCGAATACTCTCGGCAATGAAACTTGTGTTAAGTTAGACATACAACGAAAGCGACAGAGGTCCTGACTGTAATATTACAAAAAGAAACTGCATTACATGTCTGCACGGTATACAACAGACGAGTCTTGAGGGCCGGGCTCCAGCCACTCCGTCGACGATGCTTTTTCCTGCGGTTCTGCTGCTTCCAACAAAGCTTCGTGCAGATTGTGAAGTTTAAGATATAAAGGTTGTCCAGACTATCCAGACCATCAGGAGCTGCAACCGTGGCACAAAACAGACCGCACACCGCGGCTCCGGCCTGTATTCAGCGTGTTGTCCACAGACTCCTTGACCTTCGGAAGGGTCCAAGAATGCAGGCTGATGAGCTTAATCCCTACTAGCCGGCTCAGACTCACAACAGGCTCATTCCGAAAGCCACCATGGCACCTTTCGCGGCGTGCTCAGCACATCATCCACCTCAGTCAAGCCAATGCATGCTCGAAGGACGCGGCTGCTGGAGTACGATCGAAGCCGTGATGATGACTTTTCAAGAAACCTAACGCAAACACGTGCTAATCACGTTGGAGGGCCCCGACAGTCTTCGTGACGCCATCGACCTCAGTAATGAGCAAAGCAGGCCTGCCCCGAAGCTCATAATGTAGGGGCCTTAATAATTAGAATAGGGTGTTGGAGGCCATTATACTACAAATATACCAAGGAACCCCAAAATAGTATGGGTAATTATTTAAGCCCTATAGTACGCCGGCAACCGACCTCTTACAACGAGCCCCGGCATGATACTGCTGCGACTAAGGCGACGACGACTACCATCCACTACGACTACGACCACGGCCGCGACTACGACTACGGCGACGCCGCCAACGACGACGACTACTACTGCCGCTACAAGACTTCGTCGTTGTCGCAGTATTGGTAGTAGTAGTCGTCGCCGTAGTAGTAGTTGTACTTGGAGTAGCTGTGGGTGTGGCTGTTGCGGTTGCTGTTTCTGTTGCTGTTGCGGTGTGCTGCTGCTGTTGTAGTAGGTAGTAAGAGTCGTCCTAGTCGCAGTCGTCGTCGTAGTCGTAACGACTGCCGGCCAATCTGCAAATCCCGAACCGGTGTTCTGAGAGCGGCACAGAATTCTTGACGTTCGTCGGAATACTCGCCACAGCATCCACCTAAGCTGGCGGGGCTGGGAACGCCCACGCCTACTGCCTAATAATAATCCAGGACATGTCTCATCAAATTGTTCTGGAATGGTAGGGAGCGGCATTCTAGTGGGAGGTTTGAGGCCTTGGGATTGGCCTGCGGAGTTCTGGTAACGACTGAATCACTAAAGCTGACGCTGCAAAGACCAGCACTGCACGACTGAAAAGCTCTCGTGGGCATACTCTTTATGCCTTTTGTCGACAGCTTGAGTTATTGCACAGCCTAAACCCTAAACCCCCGATGATGAGCCCCCAACTTCGACCTCTGCAACACATGCACCTCTCCTTAAGTCAAGCCGAAAGCATCGGCTACGGTTGTGCGGACAGGTTGTTGCCCCACTTCGGGTTGGGTTCGTGGCTGTGGAAGTCACGCTGTTCACGGTGCTCGTCGCGCTGTCCTGCACACATAATATGGGAGCCTTAATAATTAGAATAGGGTTTGTGGGAGATATTATACGACAAGTTTAATAAGGAACCCCAAAACAGTATTGGAAGTTATTACGGCCCAAAGGTTAAATTTCACTGCATTTTTTATACTGAGGCATCCATCTGCGAAGATGGACTATACATGAGCTCAAGGGTGCTGTAAACCGTAAATCTAGGTCACAAAACTTGCTTCACATAAACTGGCAGGCAGGCTCTACATTGGAGAACTTGTATTTAGGATGTGACGACCAGTAGCCGACCAATATATTATGGAGCATCAAGTAGCTTCGGCACGGATGTCCATCTTTACGCATTTGGGTTCTTGCGCCGTTGTGTTCCCAGTGTCTTCCCACTTGCTCGTCAATGCCACCTCGAAGAACATCCTTATCCCTGTCAAGGAATCTGGACTCTCGAGTTCGGCAAGACTCGTTTTTATGTCACGTACACGTAAGCATCTTCGTCGTAATGAGGCCCATAGTACAAAGTGTACAAATCCCAAGCTGCGTGTGTGAAAGCGGAAACAATGTTGATCTTGGGTTGCAGCTCATGATGCGGCTGACGCAACTGCGCCCTTGCCCTACAATTCCGTTTCTTGAGGAGCTTGCCCAAACCAAGGACGAGAACGCACAGAACATGTGAAACGAGGGAAACTGCCAAAAGCCGATTATGCAGCATTGAAGGTGTTGGCACTGAGCCGCAGCTTTTTATGCGTCAGTCTGGTTTGCTGCTCTCGCAACCTGTTCCAAACCTTGACATGCACCTCAAAAGCCCACTCATTGCCTACCATCACCAATGACCTTCCTACTGCTACTGCTTCACATCCACGATTAACGAGCCAGCTCTGCTCCTTTCTAGTTAACACACACAACTTACCCTCCTCGCACTGGTTTATCCTGAATGTCCAAATTCAATGCCATGAGTGCGGCCAACGGATACCAGTGACCGTTTAATCTCGCCATCTTGCGACAACATGTGGCTAGCAGTCATAACAAAGACTAGGGACAAAAAATAGTAGTAGCAATCAATAATGGCATTATACATAACAATAACACTCATGACGGTAAAGATAGGAGACTCTTTCCAATTCATTCCACGCAGGTCCTTAACTTTGCCTGGAAGGCTGGCCTGAGCGAAACACAAATGCCAGTCTCGCTATGCAAGCAGCAGTGGTAAGAGGACTAGTATGAGTACCAGTACTAGTACTTCTACTAGTAGTAGTAGTAGTAGTAGTAGTCGTCGTCGTCGTAGTAGTAGCAGCAGCAGTAGCTGCAACAGTACTGGACGAAGCGGGAGAACGCATCGCCAATAACACTGCACACATTGCTTCTCGAGGGTTACATGGAGGCGCCCGTGCTGGGGCGTCCACAATAGCCTTGGCCGTCTTGCTGACACCTGTCGGGCGGCAAAACATCTAGAATCCGGGCCTTGGGGGCGTGGGCTAAACTCAGTGGCTAGGATCGACGGGTTATAAGCGCTTACAACAGAATTGCAACCAAAGGGGGTTCCTTCTGCGGCAGGGTCCAAATAGCAGAAGCCCTCAAACTCATGTGGAATTTTCAAGCCTTCTACCTCATTTAAGACTTCATCGAAACAAAGGATTTATTGTGGACTCTCATGTTCAGCCAATCGAACCCAAAGGATGTACTAGAGGGGCTTGCCTTGATTAAATGCGAATGTACCAAGAAACGGCTCCCTCATGGCGGGACTTGGGATATCTAAAACTATGGCTGCAATCAGGAACGAAATGATTGTACTGATGATGTAGGCCCCACTAGTGTAAAGCACCCTAAACCCTCTAGAACCTCTATAAACGCCTTCTGGTACCTTTGCAGATCCCCCATAGCACGCTTACAGGAAACACCAAATCCTAAACCCCAAACCCCGAACCCTAGGCCCTAGGCCCCAAGCCCTCACCCCTGAACCCTAAACCCCCAAACCCTCAATCCTGAGCCCTACACCGCAAACCCTCAACCCTAAACCCCTAACCCGAAAGCTTCAGCCCCAAACCCCAAACCCAAAACCCTTAAACCCCCAAACCCCCAACCCTAAACCCCAAAACCCCAAAACCCTCAAAGGACGGCACTGCTGACTGTGGACCTTCCGCCGTGTCGCTCACCGCGGAAGCAGCCCTTCCCGGGAAGCTGACCACCTGCGCAGCTTCATAGAGTGTATACTTAAAGGATCATGGGACTTAGTAAGGGCTCCGAAAAGGGATCTGTAGGGTTTCTCAAAAGGATCTATGGGGTTTAGGGTTTTGGGATTACTTAAAGGATCATGGGACTTAGTAACTAGGGTTATAATTAGGGTAACTATACTTATAACTACTTATAACCCAAGTAAGGTACTTATAACCTTACTTACTAAGTCCCACGATCCTCCAAGTATAGGGTGTGGGGTTTAGGGCTCATGGTGTGTATCCTTGAAAAATATTTAAGGGATCCATATTAGGGTTGCGGCTTTGGACTTGGAGTCTTGAAGTTTGGGTTTGCGGGTTTGGGATCCAGGTTTTGGGTTTTCAGGTTTAAGGCATACTTCAAGGCTTTTCGTCAAGTCTTGGGCGGCCCTGTTCCTGCGGAGCACGTTTTTCAGCGAAAAATGTCTAAATGCGCTGCCAGTGCAACGAATGACCTATCAGGATCCCGGCTGGAAGATGGGGGTGTCCACCCAATGCAAGAAAATCCCGGCCCGGCAGCCCTGATCCAAACCCTGGGCTCTTGTCAAGGAGTTTAGACTTTAAGTTACCACAACAGGGATCTATAGAATCTATAGTAAAAAAGATGGCTTCCTTACTATGGTAACTTAATCTAAATCCCTTAACAAGAACCCAGAACCCTACTGTATAGAAGAAAGGTTCGAGGCCTGCGGCTGTTGAGCCCTACACAAATGCTCAGAGCGAAGCATTCGTTGCGAGGTTGGACACGCCGGTTGTAAAGTTCTCCACCTTGGCACTTAGCACAGCCCGAGTTTCGGGAGCAGGGTTCAGGGTTGGTTTACAGATACTGGTTTTGCTCATAATCAGCGTGTGAGGCGTCATGGTCAGAGATTGCAGTGAGGTGGGGATGACGACTTCTCAACAACTGACAGGAATCCGGTCAAGTGTTTCGTTTGCTACTCTGAGGTGCTTGGTGTTTTGCGCCAGTCTAGGGCTCAGGAGGATAGAGGGGATATAGAGATCGAGAGTTCGGGCTTAACTTGAGCTCGGGTGCGCGATGTGATTGACGTTGTGATTCAGATGGGCTGAAGCTGTAACCCCTGGTGCATGGACCATAGCCGACCATAGCCTGAAGATTTCTGTGTACATACATACATACATACATACATACATACCTGCAAACATGCATGCCTGCATACATACAGACGTACAAACACAGTCATGCAATCATACAGCATCCATCCATCCATCGATCGATCGATAGATCGGTAGATCGATAGATCGATCGCTCGGTAGATAGATTGGTAGACCGATAGTTGGATAGCTAGATGGTTAGATAGCTAGATAGATCGTTAGATAGGTAGACAGACAGATAGATGCATAGATGTATGTATGTACATATATGTATATATATATAGATGTATGTATGTATATATATATATGTACATGTATATGCATGTGTGTGCGTGTTTGTGCACGCGGGTGTTTATGCACCGTTTTTATTTGAGCCGTACAGGGCAGGGGGCTCTGGGCTCCGAGTCGGTTCATGACGGCTCATGTATCGTAACGTATAAAGATACTTAAAGGATCATGGGACTTAGTAAGGGCTCCGAAGAGGGATCTGTA
Source organism: Symbiodinium sp. CCMP2592 (assembly GCA_905221615.1). NCBI lineage: Eukaryota > Dinophyceae > Suessiales > Symbiodiniaceae > Symbiodinium > Symbiodinium sp. CCMP2592. Next base: position 367,991 of record CAJNDT010005556.1, on the reverse strand, counting down.
GGGTTTCTCAAAAGGATCTATGGGGTTTAGGGTTTTGGGATTACTTAAAGGATCATGGGACTTAGTAACTAGGGTTATAATTAGGGTAACTATACTTATAACTACTTATAACCCAAGTAAGGTACTTATAACCTTACTTACTAAGTCCCATGATCCTCCAAGTATGGGAGTTTCGGAAGATGGGGGGACCCCAAAATAAGGTACCCCTGATTATTGGAAACTCCCATATTAGCTGTAAGTATCAGAGATTCAGCTAGAAGTAGGTAGACTTGTAGCTGCAAGAAATATACCACCTGCAGCCTCTGACCCGAAGTTGAAGAGGACCCGACCGACTTGGCTGTCCTAGACGGCAACTCGGCCACGAACTCCGCTGTGTTCTGGCAGGTGCGGGTGCAGCTTCTGGAGCTTAGGATGACAAGGGAGTTTCCGAAAATAGGGGTACCTTAATATTGGGGCCCTTATAATAAGGATCCTATTATTTAGGGTACTATTTATATTAGGGTTCCCTATTTTCGGAAACTCCCACAAGTCAGGAAGTTTAGGCTTTATGGTTTTCAACCCGGAACCCTACACTGAGGGCCAGGGGTTCTTAGTCTGCGGCGAGATTCAAGGCTTCGGATTTAGAGTTGTTGCGGCAGCTATGTAAATCTCATCCTCTGCAGCTTCTTGTAATAGGATCTGGGGTTCAGGGTCCTAGACGGTTTAGGGTTTAGGGTTTAGGGTTCGCCAGCGCAGCGTGGCGCCCAAGCCAACTGCCTCTATAAGGGGGCTGCCCTAACATCCAATCTCGTTAAATTTGAAGTTTTCAAATCTTCGATTCGAGCGAAGTTTCAATTAAGGTGTTTAATCCTTCTGCGCGCGTATGGGTTTGGTTGCATTTGCCCAGCCCAGTCTCCACAATGCCCTGCCCTCCAATTTCTTTCAAATGCGCAGAATCGGTTCGCGGATTTGATTGGCCAAATCGGATGTTTTCAAATCTCTCGCTTCGAGCGAGCTTCTGCTCGCAGTTGGTTTGGTTGAATTTGCACCCCAATCCCAGTCCGAGCCCCAAACGTCCCGCCACGCGTAACCAGCCGCAGCCCAAGCCCGCATTTCGGTGTCTCTGGTACAAACCTCTGCGATATTTCCTGGTTGGCCCAGTTTGGTAGTTTTCACGAGATTTCTGCAACATTTAAGCATTTGTGCAATTTGCTGACTTGCTTCAAATTCCTTTTGCAGTGCCCTACTTTCTAACTGGCCCTACAGTCCTGCCTGGCAAAAGCTCGCGTGTTCCACAGTCAAAACAGATTTGCTTGCCTGGTGTGACTGACTAACACTGCTCTTCCTGGTTCTTCCCTGACTCTGACAGTTTGTTCTGCTCAGAAGAAGCCTTCGTGTCTTACACCGGAACGGGGAATTTGGGGTGGTTGCTTGCAAGTCTCGAGCCGGTAACACTTGGGCAGACTGGGCAGACACTGGACGCTGCGTGGTACATGCAGGCAGGCTTATCTTCGTGGCTGCAGGGATGCATAGCCCGAGCTGAACATGAGCATTGCGCAGCCGCGTGTCGGGTTCTTTTTTCGTCGCACACATCAGCCGCAGTCCTGTACGGCAGCTTTGCCTTGTGCACAGCTGCAATGCAACATTGAGGAGCGATACTGTGCGCTGCGTTTCACAACGCTCACAATCGATCCACAAAGCAGGCAGTTGCACACACTCCTATGCCGTCTCGGACAGGCAGGTAATCCCACGCTTGGAGGCAGGGCGCCTGCAGTCCGGGCAGTTTCTCACGCGAGGCTGTCCCTTCGGCTGTGTTTGCTGGAACATCTTGCCGCAGCCCCGACACTTCTGCTGGTCTGCGACTCGTGTGCTTCGAGAAGAACAGTTCCCGCAATGCATTTGCCGTTGCCCACTCTCCTGTGACCCTGGCGGTGCGCGGAAGAAGCCTTTGCACCCTTGGCAAGTGAACCATCCTTGGCGTGAGTTGGTGGCTCCCTTCTGCTTCATTTCTTGCTGGCAGGCACTGCAAACGACTTCCTCTCTTGGCAGCGTGATCATGACCGCCGCGAACTCGGCCACGGGCTTGCTGGTGTCGCAGACGGTGCAGGCGAGCACTGTTGCAGCTTTGAGGCAGGGCAAGCACCGGCGCTTGGCTTCAGCGTCCCTTTGATTGAGCTGGGCACGTGGAAAGGCATCCTCTATCTTGGCTCTCTTGCAGCCGTTGCAAACGAAGCTGGCCGGCCCGCCAGTATACTTGCGCTTCGGCGGGCCAGCTTTCGGCTTGGCTTTGTTGGTGCACGCGATGCAGGTGGCAGGCTGGTTTGAGCGCACCTGCGACCACTGTACATCATAGAAAGCTTCCACTGACTTGACGAGCCTGCACTCACGGCAGGTGGCAGTTGGTTGCCGCGCTTCGCGATATGCCTTCCAGTCTATTTCGTTTCCTCTCAAGCTCTCCAGCAGAAGCTTCGGCCCTTCAGCCGCACCGCGTTGGAAAAGCCACAACGGAAAAGGCCTCATGATCAGCACGTCGTACCGACTCCTCACGCGGCTGGCCGCCACCGTGCCCAAGGCCGGATCCGTGCGCTTGTCGATATTCAGGTCCAGCAGCGCTGCCGGAAGGGTCTTGCCTTGACTGGCGTGGGCGGTGATGGCGAAGGCGGGCACCAAGGGAATTTAGGGTTTAGGGTTCGCCAGCGCAGCGTGGCGCCCAAGCCAACTCTCGCTTAAAGGGGGCTGCCCTAAGCACTACTTTTTAAAAATTTTCGTTTGATGCGAGAATTTGCGGAAGTCTTCGATGCTTCTGCTTGACATTGGATGTGCTTGACCTATGTGTGTTTCGCTGCCCAAATGATGCTCGCTTTCTCGGCCCAGCCATGCCAAGGTTAGTTGCTCGATTTTTTTGCGCGACAGCACACTGAAACTGGAAAGTGCCTTCATGCCAGCCTGTTTGCGCGGAGTCATGGCTGACCTGCCCTCCAATTTCTTTCAAATGCGCAGTCAAGAAAAGCACCGGCGAGTCAAATTCAGCCAAAATGCCTTAAGTTTGGCCATCTCAGTAGCCCTTCGGAAAACCCAAATTGGCTCCAAATCACGAAAATTGGCCATTTGGCGATTTCCCAAATCCGCAAAATAGGCCAAAAAGCCCTTAGTTCGGCCATTTTGGCAGCCCTTGGGAAAGCCCAACTTGGATCAAAATCACGAAAATTGGCCATTTGGAGATTTCCCGAATCCGCAAAATAGGCCAAAAAGCCCTTATTTTCGCCATTTTGGCAGCCCTTGGGAAAGCCCAACTTGGCTCAACATCACGAAAATTGGCCATTTGGAGATTTACCGAATCCGCAAAATAAGCAAAACAGCCATTTTTTTGGCCATTTCGGCAGCCCTTCGGAAAGCCCAAATTGGTTCAAAATCACGAAAATTGGCCATTTGGCGATTTCCCAAATCCGCAAAATCGGTCAAAAAGCCCTTATTTTGGCCATTTTGGCAGCCCTTCGGAAAGCCCAAATTGGTTCAAAATCACGAAAACTGGCCATTTGGCGATTTCAAAAATAGGCCAAAAAGCCCTAATTTTGCAAAATCACGAAAACTGGCCATTTGGCGATTTCCCAAATCCGCAAAATAGGCCAAAAAGCCCTCATTTAGGCAATTTTGGCAGCCCAAATTGGATCAAAATCACGAAAATTGGCTATTTGGCGATTTTTATTTTAGCCATTTTGGCAGCCCTTCGAAAAGCCGAATCTGGCTCAAAATCACGAAAATTGGCCATTTGGCGATTTCCCAAATCCGCAAAATAGGCCAAAAAGCCCTTATTTCGGCCATTTTGGCAGCCCTTGGGAAAGCCCAACTTGGATCAAAATCACGAAAATTGGCCATTTGGCGATTTCCCATTTTGGCAGCCCTTCGGAAAGCCCAAATTAGCTCAAAATCACGAAAACTGGCCATTTGGCGATTTCCTAAATCCGCAAAATAAGCCAAAAAGCCCTTATTTTGGCCATTTTGGCAGCCCTTGGGAAAGCCCAACTTGGATCAAAATCACGAAAATTGGCCATTTGGAGATTTCCCGAATCCGCAAAATAGGCCAAAAAGCCCTTATTTTCGCCATTTTGGCAGCCCAAATTGGATCAAAATCACGAAAATTGGCCATTTGGAGATAACCCAAATCCGCAAAATAAGCCAAAAAGCCTTTATTTTTGCCATTTTGGCAGCCCTTCGGAAAGCCCAAATTGGTTCAAAATCACGAAAATTTGCTATTTGCCGATTTCCCGAATCCGCAAAATAGGCCAAAAAGCCCTTATTTTGGCCATTTTGGCAGCCCTTCGAAAAGCACAAATTGGCTCAAAATCACGAAAATTGGCGATTTAGCGATTTCCCAAATCCGCAAAATCGGCCAAAAAACCCATATGTTTGCAATTTTGGTGCCCTAGGGGAAGCATATATTGGCCCCGGACACACGAACGCGGAGACAGATTCCCGGAAGCACAATCCCAGTCGAAGCACTGCAAAAACACCTTTGTTTCTTCAACTTTCGTTTCTGTGCTTGCATTCTGGTCGTGAAACGTTGAAAGCACAGCAAAATTGATGGGGCCATGCACGTTAAATCAAACAATTTCTATTTATACCAAGGCCCGACTCCACCAGAACCCGAAATGTTCTCACGAAAGCCGAATGGACAGGTCCTTCGAATTAGTTTTGGTTGAAGCTGGTTGATTAAGGGTTTAAGTGAATTGGTTTGAATTTCTCTCGACGTTGCTTCTGATTGTGAAAACCACAAAATGCTGCGCTGGCGCACAAGGGCGCAGCCCCTAAAAGTTTAGGGGGGTTTAGGGTTCAGGGTCCTAGGCATGTCGGAAGACGTTGGTAGTGGCCCGCCTTGACCTTGGTGGGCACGCTGGCGATGGTCTCGGCAGTGCTCACCTTGCTCAGGTATCGTGGCAGGGTTCTTGTTTAAAGTTGATATGCACCTTTCTCCAAAGTAGCGCTGGCATTCTGCCCTCAACTTAGCGTGGCAGGGTTCAGGGTTTGGGGAGTCTGCCTGAACTCCTGTTTTCCCGGGACGGCTTGGGGGAGCTTGCACTCTGCTCTGGCTGCTTTTCGGTGGCAGCCCGACCCACCCATACTGCCACTCCAAACTCAGTCCAAAATACAAAGATCGAAAAGGATCCGCAACGAAAAGGCGCTTCGGGCGTGGAAATTTTCTCACGGGCTGCAGGTCAGCAAAACCTTCGTCTCGAACATCACATACAGCCACCTAAAGCTCAGTCAGCCCAGCTACTTTCCTAGTATTTCTGAGAGCCCGCTCCAGCTACGGACCCTTGTGCAAAAAATCGAATTCTTTGAAAGCGATCACATCTGGGCCTCTCTTCTATGTCTCTATGTGTCTATACTACCCACCGGAGATAATTGCAATCAATCCCGATGACGCCCGAAACCCAACTAAAGCTGTAAAACTCTACAAATGTGGAAGCAGGAAAGAGTCGTAATGATTAGGGAGCAGGGAACCGTCGAAATGACTAAGATCCTAAACAGTAAACCCTACACCCTAACCCTAAATCGACCACTAGCCTGTTTCTGAGAATCCAGCGACTGCTGAACGGGTTTTGTCCACGCCTGCAAGAAGCGTTCGGGGTCTAGGGTTTCGGGCTCAAAGTTCAAAAAGTTGTGCACGCAGCTTCGTAGCTGCGGCCTTCTGATATTGAAAACATTAAGACAAGATTTCCAAGGAGGACTACGTACACTATAACTTCAATGCAAGAGTTGACGGAGAAGAAGAGGACTTTATCAGGCTCCTATACTTGAGCATGGGGGCTTGTTCGACAGCTCCCAGGGTCGTTGTACTTTTAAACTTGCAAACAAAGCAAGACAACGACAGTCATATTTGGTTGTGACCACGGCTCAGATACTTCTGGCCGCATACCTATGCAAGGACCTTGAGAACGGATTCTGTAGCGGGCCTTTGCCGATCCTCTCCGGCAGCTCGACGATATTTGTTACAGTCTTCTCCACACCTGGAAGAGACTATACAGTAGAAGCCAGAAAGTTGGAATATCATTATCCTAACCCCTTTAAGGTAAATTGTAGGGGATCCTACCATTAATCCATATTCCAACTTTCTGGAGTTCCCTTTAGGGTGTGGAGTTCTGGGTTTGGGGTGCCGGGCGGGGTTCGGGAAGTTTCAGGGTTCAGCCGAACTGAGCTTTAAGAGCGTCGGAGCGCAGTCTCTGATGCAAAGCGACAGCTGGTGCCTTCCACGGTGGTCTCAATGCGATTCTTCAAAGTCGAAGGGATCTTCGAGACCTTGGTCGGGTTCAGTGGTTTAGGATTTATTTGGAGAATTCAGGTTCATGACTTGGTGTTTAGGGTCGGGTTTGGGGCTTCGGATTGAGTGATTTCGGGTTTGTGGTTTCGGGTTTCGGGCTTTGGGGTTCAGGATGTATGGGTTTCGGCTAGCGCTCCGGGCTTCGCAGCGCAAGGTCACACTCTCTGTGTAAATCCGCTGTCGGCCTACGCAGCATTTCGAAAGACCGTACTACGTTACTCTGTATTTTGTCCGCATTCTTCTACCGTTGCAACGCTCCACCAGACCCGAAATGGGAGCTCATCTGCTAGCGACATCATCTACATATAAACCCTAAACCCCTAAAGCCTTAACCATGAAGTTGAAATCGCTGTGCTGCCGAGGTTCGTTTTCGATCACATTCGGGCCGGGCTTGGAGGCGGGTGCCTTCAGATCGCAGCTTCTAGAGTGTAGGGCCCGGGCCTAGCATAAAGTAACAGGGACTTAAACAATAACACAGACTGAACTTCCGAAAGGAAGACTCGGTTGTGGTGATAGTCAGCATGATTCTACAAAGCCAAATGACTAAGGACAGCACAGTGCGACAAGGCGCCACCCATGCAAGCCGCAAACCAACAATGCTCTCCCTCTCGCCCCTAATCCCGCCTCGGGCAACTTGGGCGGTCGAATGCTGGCAATCTTGGTGCCCTCGGGCTCACAGTGCATGCTACACTTCGGCTGCAAGATAGGGGCCTTCAGAAATGGAATAAGGCCAATTATGGCGTATATTATGCCATACAAAACCCTGATAACGAACCCCTTTCAAACAGAGTGTTGCAAATTAGTCCTTAGGATGCCACGAAATAATATACCCAAGACCCTACTGTTCCAAATGCGAAGGCCCCTATTTTAAGCAACAGTTTAAATATCAGCGATCCTACTCTAATTATTCATGGCCCTATGTTATAGAGAGCCCTTGTAGTGCCCTTATGGTAACCCTTAAAGGAACCCTATTCTGATGATTAAGTCCCCTCTATTAGGAGTTGCAGGATCCGGCATGAAAGAGTCCCGGGCCGTTTCTTGCACCTTGCTGCCGACCTGGGGAAACGTCCCCAGAGAGCCCAATACCCCTTAGTTAAGGAATATAGCTAGGGCTCCTTTAAGGGATCCTTTAAGGGATCTATAGGCTATAGGGTTTAGGGTCTAGGGGATTCTAATACCCCTTAATTAAGGAATATAGCTTCAGTCATAATATTAAGCCCCTAGTGGTTTAAGGTATATGCCTTAATTAAGGGGTATTGGGCTCTCTGGGTCTCTTGGCTACAGGGGCTTTGGCATTTACACGGAATTTGGTGGAATGGAGCAATTTGGAGGCTAAGGGCTAAGGGTGTTGTTTGTCTTTTCAGAAATGTGGGTTTGAAGAATCGAGGCATCGCTGGGGTCTTGGGATCTGGCCTGGTCTGGCCATGTTGGGCTTGGGGAACCTAAACCCTAAACCCCTTAATTAAGGAATATACCTTAAAGTATATTAAGGATCCTACTATACTTTAAGGTATATTCCTTAATTAAGGGGTATTGGAGTCTCTGGGAACCTAAACCCTAAACTAGGTGCTGGATTTTGCGCGTGTTGGCCAGGATGCCAAAGCAAGGTACGACCCCACATCCCGGAATCCCGACCGACCGCCTGAAATCCCAAATCTGTAACCCTAAACCCCACACTCCGAGAGCATAGTGACTTGCAAGGCCACGGTTTAGGGTTTGGTTTAATTTAGGGTTTAGGGACCCTAAACCCTAAATCACAAGCTCGCCTCCTTGAAGGGGCGCTGGAACTTCTCACCCAGTTCCGACGGAATAGACTGCCGGAGGAAGTTGCAGCTGGTTCAGTGCTTCGGGCTTCAGGTTAATGGGAGGTTGGGCTTGGGGTTAGGGCTTTCGGGTTTAGGGTCTGCGCTTTGAGTTTAGGGTGTAGTGGTAGTAGTAGGCGCAGCAGCAGCAGCAGCAGCAGCAGCAGCAGCGGCAGCGTCGCACTAGTACTTGTATTCGCAAACTCCTTATCATAACGACACTTAACAGTATTAGTAATGCCAATACCAATACTGGTAATCATACGTTGTCATACAGTAACCACAGCAACAACAATGACACCAATCCAATACTCGCAAACACAATGACAAGCGAAGAAAAAAGAATGAAAACAAACTCGGCGTCGCCCAACCTTCAGATTGCCCAGGTTGTCTTTGATCTTCGTCGCGCCGTCTCGGATGGAGGCGGCGCCCTCCCCCAGAGATCGTGCCTCGGATCATAGGCCAGGCATGACCCGCAAGGGGTTCCTTTACAGTGATCTTTAAGAGCGATCCTTTAAGGGGTTCCTTTAAAGCTACACTTTAGGGGTTCAGGGGTGGGCGTCTTGATTTCGGTATTTGTCGAGTGGACCTCTGCAGGCGTTCTGAGTATGTAGCGCCTTATACGGGTCTCGAAACCGCTTCAGTAAACCTAATAGATCCCGCTCTTGAAACCTGATCATGGGACTTAGTAAGTGACCCTACAAGTGCTTCAGTTTGGGTTATACGTAAGCACAAACATAGTTGCCTTATTTATGACCCTAGCTACCCTAAACCCTAAACCCTACTGAGCCCAAGTGGAAAGCCCCTAGATTAAACCCTCCACCCCAAACCCCTGCGCCCCAGGAGCTGATCCTTGCACATTCGACTGATGATATAAATCCTGCATTACCCATAATAAGGAATATACCATAATTCCCATAGTTTAAGGTCCATGAGGTAATGTAGGGTTTGTATATATATATATATATTCTTGGTGTGTGCGTCGACCCTCCCGAAAAAATTTAAGGGATCTGGGCCTGGGAGCCTCGCATATGATGATGACTGATGATGATGATGGTGATGATGATGTTGCGGCCCATGAACCTTGAACAAGCCTCGGAACCTGATGACATTGATGACAGATGATGACGATGAGGACTCCACGGGGCATGCTTAATTTTCCAAGCCTCGATGATGACTGGTTACCCTCAGTCAGGGAGTCTGTGTTCGACTGAATCTGCGACGGAACAAGACTCGCCGCAAGCAACCCAGCTCCCTGGGCTGAGACCTGTGCTGAGCCTGACAACCCAACGAACTATTCTACCTGGGAGCCTGGGAACCTAGGAACCGAACCTTTGCCGAGCCTCGTGATGATTGTCAGATTGTCATGTCACGGCACATGTCTCAGCCCAGCCAGGGAGGGAGTCTTGCGGCAGATCTTCAACCGCAGATGCATTCGGCAACAGTCGCAAAGCCGGACTGGTGAGGAGCAGCATCATCATATTATGATGATGTTTCTCCTAACCAGTCCGGCTTCCCGAGTAGCGGTTGAGAGCATGCCGAGCTTGCACACGCTCTCCTGCAGCCCGTGTCTGGGAACAGGCAAACAGGCAAAGAGTGTTAGTCTCCAGCAACCTTTTAGAAACTCTCAGACCAATCCGGCTGGACTACAGACAACTTGCAAGTCAACTCTACAAGCCCGTGGCACGCATATCCTCTGGGCCCCCTGGGCCTGGAAGCCTCGCATATGACTGATGACTGATGATGATGATGGTGATGATGATGTTGCGGCCCATGAACCTTGAACGGGCCTGGGAACCTGATGACATTGATGACTGATGATGGTGATGATGATGTTGTGGCCCATGAACCTTGAACGGGCCTGGGAACCTGATGACATTGATGACAGATGATGACGATGAGGACTCCACGGGGCATGCTTATTAAATTTATTTAAATTTATTATTGTAGCCTCGATGATGACTGTCATGCCACGGCACAGGTCTCAGCCCAGCTATTCTACCTGGGAGCCTGGGAACCTAGGAACCGAACCTTTCCCGAGCCTCGTGATGATTGTCATGTCACGGCACATGTCTCAGCCCAGCCAGGGAGGGAGTCTTGCGGCAGATCTTCAGCCGCAGATGAATTCGGCAACAGTCGCGAAGCCGGACTGGTTAGGAGAAACTTAATTAATTTCATTTGCGATTGCCGAGCTGAACCTGGAAGCCGATACGACACGGGCTGAAGGAGAACATGCCGAGCTTCGACACGCTCTCCTGCAGCCCGTGTCTGGGAACAGGCAAACAGGCAAAGAGTGTTAGAACCCAGCAACCTTGTGAAACCTAAACTCTCAGACCAATCCGGCTGGACTACAACTTGCAAGTCAACTCTACAAGCCCGTGGCACGCATATCCTCTGGGCCCTCTGGGCCTGGAAACCTCGACTGATGACTGATGATGATGATGGTGATGATGATGATGTTGCGGCCCATGAACCCTGAACGGGCCTGGGAACCTGATGACATTGATGACTGATGATGGTGATGATGATGTTGCGGCCCATGAACCTTGAACGGGCCTGGGAACCTGATGACATTGATGACAGATGATGACGATGAGGACTCCACGGGGCATGTGTTAAAATTATATCTTTATTTAAAATTTAATTAGCCTCGATGATGACTGTCATGCCACGGCACACGTCTCAGCTGGGTTCAGACTCCCTGACTGAGGGTAACAGACTGAGCCTGGCAACCCAACGAACTATTCTACCTGGGAGCCTGGGAACCTAGGAACCGAACCTTTCCCGAGCCTTGTGATGATTGTCATGTCACGGCACATGTCTCAGCCCAGCCAGGGAGTCTTGCGGCAGATCTTCAGCCGCAGATGAATTCGGCAACAGTCGCGAAGCCGGACTGGTTAGGAGAAACTTAATAATTTCATTTGCGGTTGCCGAGCTGAACCTGGAAGCCGATACCACACAGGCATGCAGGAGAGCATGTCGATTCGACACGCTCTCCTGCAGCCCGTGTGGGAACAGGCAAACAGGCAAAGAGTGTTAGAACCCAGCAACCTTGTGAAACCTTCAACTCTCAGACCAATCCGGCTGGACTACAACTTGCAAGTCAACTCTACAAGCCCGTGGCACGCATATCCTCTGGGCCCTCTGGGCCTGGAAACCTCGACTGATGACTGAAGATGATGATGGTGATGGTGATGATGATGTTGCGGCCCATGAACCTTGAACGGGCCTGGGAACCTGATGACATTGATGACTGATGATGGTGATGATGATGTTGCGGCCCATGAACCTTGAACGGGCCTGGGAACCTGATGACATTGATGACAGATGATGACGATGAGGACTCCACGGAACCATTATTATATTTTATCAGCCCAGGGAGCTGGGTTGCCAGCGGAGCAATTCAAAGTTCTGCCGAACACAGACTCCCTGACTGAGGGTAACAGACTGAGCTTGGCAACCCAACGAACTATTCTACCTGGGAGCCTGGGAACCTAGGAACCGAACCTTTCCCGAGCCTCGTGATGATTGTCATGTAACGGCACATGTCTCGGCCCAGCCAGGGAGGGAGTCTTGCGGCAGATCTTCAGCCGCAGATGAATTCGGCAACAGTCGCGAAGCCGGACTGGTTAGGAAAACTTATTTTAGCCGAGCTGAACCTGGAAGCCGATACCACACGGGCACGGCATGCAGGAGAACACCTCGAGCTTCGACACGCTCTCCTGCATGCCCGTGAACCTGGGACGGCGCGGAAGCGGCAGAATCTCTGCCGCTTCCACACTGTTTTTCTCCAGAAATTGTGACACCTAAAACTCTCAGACCAATCCGGCTGGACTACAACTTGCAAGTCAACTCTACAAGCCCGTGGCACGCATATCCTCTGGGCCCTCTGGGCCTGGAAGCCTCGCATATGACTCAGATGACTGATGATGATGATGATGGTGATGATGATGTTGCGGCCCATGAACCTGGAACGGGCCTGGGAACCTGATGACATTGATGATCGATGATGACGATGAGGACTCCACGGCGCATGCTTAATTTTCCAAGCCGTTGAGCCTGGACCTGCAATTGATGTTCCGCGTGCACGCCGTGCATTCCCCGCAGCATCAATTCGAACCAGGTGTTTCCAGTGGAAACACCTGGTTCGATTGATGCTGCGTGTGGCGCCTGGGGCCTGAAGTCTGTTGCTGCTCTGTTGCATGCACCGGCAGTGAACATCCACGGAACGGCCACCGGCAAGGTTTCCATGTCCCCAGACTCCCTGAGCGACTCTGCCACGGTCATCTGTCCGCCCTTAAAGGGTGGACAGATGACGGTGGCAGAGGCGAACCCAGGCGAACAACCATGGAGCCTGGCAGCAACCTTAAAATCTTAAATATTGGGAGCCTGGGAGCCTGGGAACCTATGACTAGGAACCAGTCTCAGCAACTCAGGCCACAAAGTCGGAGCGTCGGCTGGCGCCGGTGTGGGCACCAAAGCAGCCTGGCAACACGGGGAGCGACTGGGTTGCCTATCAGCAGTGACAGTGAAATTACATCATCCAGGGTCCTTTTAGGTGGGATGTTGGGCACCCACGAAGCAACCCTTCAATGCATAGAAAAGACCCTTCAATGCAACTTTTTTGAGAATCAGCGCGTTCAAGGGTCACAAGGTTGCATCCAAGGGTCCCTCAAAGACTAAGATGCTGCTGGATGTTGGCTGGGCACCCACGATAAAACCCTTCAATGCATCCAAAAGACCCTTCAATGCACCTCTCTTAAGAATCAGCGTGTTCAAGGGTCAAAAGGTTGCATCCAAGGGTCCCTCAAAGATGCTGCTGGATGTTGGGCACCCACGATAAAATTCCTTCAATGCAACTTTTTTGAGAATCAGCGCGTTCAAGGGTCACAAGGTAGCATCCAAGGGTCCCTCAAAGATGCTGGATGTTGGGCACCCACGATACAACCCTTCAATGCATCGAAAAGACCCTTCAATGCACCTCTCTTAAGAATCAGCGCGTTCAAGGGTCAAAAGGTTGCATCCAAGGGTCCCTCAAAGATGGCTGGATGTTGGGCATCCACGAAGCAACCCTTCAATGCTTCCGGGTTTAGGGTTTTTAGGGTTTAGGGGTTTAGGGTTTAGGCTGGTTTAGGGTTTAGGGTAAAAGACCATTTCAATGTACCTTTTTGGAGATTCAGCGCATTCAAGGGTCACAAGGTTGCATCCAAGGGTCCCTCAAAGATGCTGGATGTTGGACACCCACGAAGCAACCCTTCAATGCATCGAAAAGACCCTTCAATGCACCTTCTCGGAGATTCAGCGCATTCAAGGGTCACAAGGTTGCATCCAAGGGTCCCTCAAAGATGCTGGATGTTAGTAGGCATCCACGAAGCAACCCTTCAAGGCATCCAAAAGACCCTTTAATGCACATGTTTTAAGAATCAACGCAGTCAAGGGTCACAAGGTTGCATCCAAGGGTCGCTGACTGTCAAGCCATTATGACCGCCATGTACCAGACCCTGCACTCAATCAAGTCAGGCTGGCCAGACGGATGTCGAGATTTCGGGCGCCAACTGCAGCAACACCACTTCCTTGCCATTGTCAGTACAAAGACCCTTTAACTTCAGCAGAAGTTTCAATAGACCAATTGCATCCAAGGGTCTTTTTAAGCGGAATGTTGGGTACCCACGAAGCAACCCTTCAATGCATCAACAAGACCCTTCAATGCACCTTTTTTGAGAATCAGCGCGTTCAAGGGTGACAAGGTTGCATCCAAGGGTCTTTGTAGTAGGGATGCGGGATGTTGGGCGCCAACGATACAACCCTTCAATGCATCCCAAAGACCCTTCAATGCACCTTTATTGAGAATCAGCGCGTTCAAGGGTCACAAGGTTGCATCCAAGGGTCTTTGTAGGCATGCGGGATGTTGGGCACCCACGAAGCAACCCTTCAATGCATCGAACAGACCCTTCAATGCACCTCGGAGAATCAGCGCATTCAAGGGTCATCAGGTTGCAATTCAAGGGTCGATGCATCACCCGTCAAGCCATTATGACCGCAGTTGGCCAGCCTGTACGCAGGCGCCCGTCCCACTGCAGGAGGACCTGGCGAGAATAATGGTCTAAGTACGACTCAAATGCATGAGACTCACCGGCTCGCCTCGGCGCGGGTTTGGAGGAGCCTGCTAGCCGAGAATCGTCCGCTGTCCTGGTCAGAGAAAACATCAACAAGTCTTGACAAAGACGCGCTAGCAAATCGAGCTGCATCGGCTACCTCCCGAAATTTGATTCCCGTGCAGCCAGTCGGTATTGTCATCGTCGGCTACTGTACAAGCTAAGGTTTCAATGGCCCACACAGCGACAGTCGTGCCAGGGAGCGGACAAAGTAAACTAAAAAATCACCAGCTCACAGCTCCAAGCCTGGGAGCCTGGGAGCCTTGGGAGCCTTTGACTCCGGGCGAGAAGTGCCACGATCGCCTGAGACCTCACTGCCGGCTGCCCTTACCACCTCCGGCTTCTGCTTGGCCTTGGGCACAGGGTTGTGCTTCCTCTCGGGCACCTTAGGCTGGCATACGAAAAGTTAGTCAAAATGATTATTTTTTTAACTTAAATGTTACTGTTGAATATGCCAAGAAACTCCATCAGAATATGAAAACAAACCGGCAGGCACACGGCCACGGGCTTCAATCGCCAACCTGCTCCTCGAAGGGTAGTCCGGGAGAATTGCACGAGGCCCGAATACCCTCACTGCTTGGCCGACCCCGAATCGCCTCACTGCTTCATCTTTCCCAAGCCCCAACTCGAACGTCTGATCGAGGACCACGGCCAGGCAGTTCCACTCTCCTGCAGTCATCTTCAGCAGCGGTGCGTCAGAGTCAGAGTCGTATGGAGTGGAGCGACAAGTCGAAGCCTGAGCCTCGTCGAGGTGCTTCTGCTGGATGGCCCTTCCATATTTGAATCCAGCCTTCCAGGCCGCCATTCTCACGTCGAAGGTGAGCTTCTCCCTATCCTCTAGGCTGGGGCCCGGCGGCAAGGGCCTTTCAGGCGGAGGGCACTAACAAACCGCAGGATCGAACACTCCAGCCTAACCGCCGAATCAAAAATCACTACAGGGGAAGGGATTCTCTGGGCCCTCCTATGCATTGCTCGCCTCCCCAGTCGCCACACCGCCATGTTCACAGTATTTGCGGTCGTCGGCTCCATGGCTAATTGCAGCCTAGGGAGCCTCGATGCCTGGGAGCCTGAATGCATAGGTCCCATGTTTGTGACTCCGGGCATCTGACAGATCTGAGCGGTTGCACTGTGAGTCCCCAAGCTTGCAAGCACTGACTGACTGACGAATCAACAGATCACTGACAGTCTTTGCCTCATGTTTGCACGGCCACTGCAATGCTGTACATCGAATCACCCGCTAGATTCAGTAGACACGGCGGCCCTCTCCCTAGGGTCTGATCGGATGGTGACTTCGACTGGGTACTCCAAGTTGTGCGGAAGACTGATGACCAGGGACCCACCAGAGGAAGTCGAGGTCGTCGGAGGAGAGGATGCCGTGATCGCCCTGGAGGCCAGTTGGAACGCCTGTACCGGGGTTACCGGGGCAGTGAAGCTGTGAGTCACACCTCCGCTATGTCCACTTCCACCGGGTCCTACAAAAAATGCAGTGGCAGGTGTCGGTGCCGGCGGTCCATGTGGTCCTTCAGAATCTGTGGCGGGTCTGCGAGAGCAACCAGGCGTTGGAGGGGGTGGTCCGCGAGAGACAACAGGCGTTGGAGGTGGTGGTCCCCTCGGAGCGCTGGTGCCACTGCCAGTGCCCGGCGGCCCACCGGTCTCCTCATCAGTGGATCGAAGGAGGTCTTCGTCGGAGTCATCAGAGGACAGGGTCGGGTGCGGCTTGGCACTGGCTGGCTTGGCACTGGCTGGCTTGGCACTGGCTTTGACCGCTGACCGGCGCGGGGTGCGGGAAGCAGAGCGGTCACGAGGCATTTTCTTGGGCTTGGGCCCCATGTTGATCCCTAAAGCCTGGGAGCCTGGGAGCCTATGAGCCTATAATACATGTTAGACTGAGCTTTGACATGTTGCAGCCTGGCAGCCTGGGAGCCTACTATTATATGACATGTTAGACTGAGCTTTGACATGTTGGAGCCTGGCAGCCTGTCGGAGCCTTGGAGCCACTACCTAGTCTGACCTAGTCGTGATGCATCCACTTTCCAGGAAAGCGGGGCTCGTCAGAACAGCTAATGTCTGCAGCACAGCAAGGTATCGCTTGATTGAATGTGCAGTCCCATGCATGCAGGTCTACAGCGGCAGTTAAGATCAATCGGAAGCATGCAGCCCCACCTCTGCGGCGAGATCCGTCGAAGGCGGAGCCACCATCGCCTCACATCGGGAACACCCGGCAGAATTACTGCATGTGTGAGTGCCCAGCAGCACCTGTGCACTGACATTCGCCGAAGGAGGCACAACCTGGCTCCGGGTAAGGGCCATGCACAAATCACAGCTATATAGAGTGTCCAACAATTCGCAAGTCGCAGGCCTGTGCATGGACATTCGTGGAAGGCACCACCATCGCCTCGACACGGGAATGACCATGCACGAATGACAGTGCCCATATAATATATATATATATATATATATATATATATATATATATATATATATACTGCACAATAAATCGCAGACCTGTGCAGGTGCATCCGGAGAAGGCTCCACCATAGCCTCCAAGCAGGCAGGATCGGCCATACAATGGCAGTGCCCTTTATATTTCTAACATATATATATATATATATATTATATATATATATATATTATATAATTTAATTAATTTATATATATATATATAATTATAATATATATATATATATATATATATATAATTATATATTAAATTAAAATTTAATATACTGCACAAGTCGCGGGTCGGCCTTTTCAGGGACACCCAGACGTGGATCCAGCATGGCCTGGATGTCGCGACGAATACCCACACATCTAAATAAGTCAATAAGCAGGAGCCACACCTCTGCGGGGATCATCGCCAGAGCTGGCGGCACCGAAGCCTCGCATTAAAGGAATCAGAGATGACTGAATGGCACATGCCGAGCACGCTCCGGCCTCTCCATTCTGGATCTCTGTCGACTGCAGGACCTGAATCAACAACAACCGGAAGCCAAAGCGAAGACAACCATGCACGTCCGGCCCACCTTAAGTCGATGAAGACCCAGTGGCCGCTCCTCGCCAAGTAGTAGTCTTAGTAGTAGTAGTAGTAGTAGTAGTAGTAGTAGTAGTGGTAGTAGTAGTAGTAGTAGTAGTAGTAGTAGTGGTAGTAGTAGTAGTAGCAGTAGTAGTAGTAGTAAGTAGTCACTACTTAGTAGTAGTAGTAGTAGTAGTAGTAGTAGTAGTAGTAGTAGTAGTAGTAGTAGTAGTAGTAGTAGTAGTAGTAGTAGTAGTAGTAGTAGTAGTAGTAGTAGTGATAGTAATAGTAAGTGGTAGTAGTAGTAGTAGTAGTAGTAGTAGTAGTAGTAGTAGTAGTAGTAGTAGTAGTAGTAGTAGTAGTAGTTAGTATTTAATTAGTAAGTAGTAGTAGTAGTAGTAGTAGTAGTAGTAGTAGTAGTAGTAGTAGTAGTAGTAGTCGTAGTAGTAGTAGTAGTCGTAGTAGTACTAGTAGTAGTAGTAGTAGTAGTAGTAGTAGTAGTAGTAGTAGTAGTAGTAGTAGTAGTAGTAGTAGTTCGTATTAGCAGTAGTAGTGGTAGTAGTAGTGTAAGTAGTAGTAGTAGTAGTAGTAGTAGTAGTAGTAGTAGTAGTAGTAGTAGTAGTAGTAGTAGTAGTAGTAGTAACACAGTAGTAGTAGTAGTAGTAGTAGTAGTAGTAGTAGTAGTAGTAGTAGTAGTAGTAGTAGTAGTAGTAGTAGTAGTAGTAGTAGTAGTAGTAGTAGTAGTAGTAGTAGTAGTAGTAGTAGTAGTAGTAGTAGTAGTAGTAGTAGTAGTAGTAGTAGTAGTAGTAGTAGTAGTAGTAGTAGTAGTAGTAGTATTATAATAATAATAATAATATTAATAATACTAATAATAATAACAATAATAATAATAAAAATAATAATAATAATTTTAATAATAATAATTTATAATAATAATAATAATAAAATATAAATTAGTAGTCAGTAGTAGTAGTAGTAGTAGTAGTAGTAGTAGTAGTAGTAGTAGTAGTAGTAGTAGTAGTAGTAGTAGTAGTAGTAGTAGTAGTAGTAGTCGTAAACCTTAAACCCTACTCGGTCCTGGTCTTGGCTTGGCCGTCCAGCTGCGCCGTTGTCAGGCGTCGAGGATGGTTCTCGCCCCGCTCCTAGTGCTTTGGGCTTTAGGCTGAAGGCCTTTAAGGATGGACTACGCATTGGCATATTGCCTCGGAACCTGGGGGCCTGGCTGCTCGTACCGAAGAGCCTTGGAGCCTTGGAGCCTGTCAACGAAGAGCTTGCATCGCAAACCAGGCAACATTCCCTGTTCATTCCGGCAGCCGTGGAGCCCTGGAGCCCGGAACCCTTGCATTTCAACCACAGTTAGGCTTGGCCCGGAGCCAGAGGCCAAGGAGGTTGGAGCCTTGGAGCTTGGGAGCCTTGCTTCACATTTCGACCACAGTCAGGCTTGGCCCGGAGCCAGAGGTCAAGGAGGGTCACCATCTTCAGGTAGGGAGCTTGGAGCCTTGCTTTACATTTCGACCACAGCTAGGCGGCTTGGGGCTCCGCAAACGCCAAGAAGGGTCCCCCTTTTCATTTCGGTAGCCTTGGAGCCTTGGAGCATTGCCTTACATTTCGACCACAGTTAGGCTTGGCCCGGAGCCAGAGGCCAAGGAGGGTCCCCCTTTTCATTTCTACATTTGGACCGGGAGCCAAAGGCAAGCAGGGTCCCACTTTCTGGAGCCTTGGAGCCTTTTGGCGCAAAGCCAGCTTGGAGCCTTGCCTTGCGAGCCTTGGAGCCTTGCTTGGACCACAGTTAGGCTTGGCCCGGAGCCAGAGGCCAAGGAGGGTCCCCCTTTTCATTTCTTGGAGCCTTGGAGCCTGGGAGCCTTGCTTTACATTTGGACCGGTAGCCAAAGGCAAGCAGGGTCCCACTTTCTGGAGCCTTGGAGCTTTTTGGCGCAAAGCCAGCTTGGAGCCTTGCCTTGCGAGCCTTGGAGCCTTGCTTGGCACCCTTTCGTCATGTTGACCACAGTTAGGCTTGGCCCGGAGCCAGAGGCCAAGGAGGGTCCCCCTTTTCATTTCTTGGAGCCTTGCAGCCTGGGAGCCTTGCTTTAGAGCCAAAGGCAAGCAGGGTCCCACTTTCTGGAGCCTTGGAGAGCCAGAGGCCAAGGAGGGCTTGGCCCCTTTCATTTTGACCACAGTTAGGCTTGGCCCGGAGCCAGAGGCCAAGGAGGGTCCCCCTTTCATTTTGACCACAGTTAGGCTTGGCACGGGGCCAGAGGCCAAGGAGGGTCCCCCTTTCATTTTGACCACAGTTAGGCTTGGCAGAGGCCAAGGAGGGGCCCCCTTTCATTTTGACCACAGTTAGGCTTGGCCCGGAGCCAGAGGCCACGGAGGGTCCCCCGTTGAAGAAAAAACATTTCGACCACAGTTAGGCTTGGCCGGGAGCCAGAGGCAGGGTCCCCCTTTTCATTTCACAGCCTTGGAGCCTTGGAGCCTGCATCTTGACTCTCTTTCGCTGAAAGAGGGTCTCATTCTAGTCAGGTTCTTCACTCAGCATGCCTGGTCGTACCGAGCTGTCTGCAGCGAGGCAGATTCAAGGCCAGAAGCAGTAGAACACAAACGTACATGAGGGCAGGGTGCTTTGAAACTAAACCTTGTGGCCTTGACGACGATGGGTCGATGTCGATGCGGTCCCTCGCAGCATCGAATCATCCTGGCGACAGCCAAGATCCGCTGTCAAATTAATTAAACTTGACTGTCCAACGCAGCACGGGTCCTGACAGCTTCCTTGGCGCTGCGGCCGTGGACCACGCTTGCCCATCTCCCTGCCTGCAAAGAACGACATGTGAACCAGGTTACATGTGGAATTTGGGTGCGTTCACATGACTCACGACACTGGCCTCTGCTTTTTCGGACAACCCCCGCGCTGAGAATTAAAATAATTGAATTAGGGATCCCAGCCAGTCTTGCGCCAGACCTTGGAGCCTGGGAACCTGGTAGCCGCGACACGCCCTGCAAACAGCTTGTCACGACGCACTTCACCACTTCGGCAAGATGCAACGCACGGCACTGTGCGGAATCGGTTACAACGAGGAAACTCACTGCATCTCACATTGCATGCAATCTTGCCCCCATGCTCGGATATGCTGCTAACTGAACACACGAAGGCTATGAAAGTCACACCCTACGAACTAACCCTGAAACCCTTTAACCGACTCTAAACACACGTTAAACCATACGAGCCATCATCAAATAAAAATGGAGGCTCAGTCGAGTCATTTCTGATTCAGACAGAGCTCCGGCCACCGCCGCTTTCCGGGGTCTGGAGCACAGCCGACCAACACAAACAGCCCCCATTTACCGGCTCGAAGCACCTTTGTGCAGCACGTGTGACTTGCAGCGGGGCAATTGGCTAAGTCGCTGCGTGTTTTCCACAGCTCGGGCCACTGCTTGCACCACGCTCTCAGTCCGGCCTCCCCCTTGGGCATGAAGGGATTCCCGGTCTCCACCTCAAACACCACGCAAGCATAGGCCCACATATCCACAGCTGCAGTCAGCAGCTGCTTTCTGACACCGCAGTCTCCATCGCCATTCACACGAGCGGGCCACAGCTCCGGAGGTCGATAGGCAGCCGTGACATACTGCAGGAACCTGGGAGCCTGAGAAGCCTTCTGGAGCCGTGCCATGTTCTCACTCATGCCGAAGTCGCACACCTGCACCTGATCTGTGCAAGGGCACCAAAGAACATTGCCAGGTTTCACATCCAAGTGTAGGATGCCTGCGTCATGCAAGGTCTGCAGTGCACTTCTCAGCTGAGCTGCCACAGACCACGTCCTCGGCTTGCCATGCGCCGCAGGATTTCGAAGTGCGGTTGCCAGGCTGGGCCCACATAGGCTAGTAGCCATCCATGGCCAAGGTCTGCCCGTGACACCCGAGCTGACAAGAAGCGGGAACCACATCATCTTCTGCTGCGGAACGGCCTTCATTAGAAGCTTCATCTGCTCCACTTCGTGCCTGCAATCCGCGGGGCCATCGGAGCCACGATAAACCTTCACCGCCACGTTAAGGCCGCTTTGCGGATGCTGGCAACTGTAGACACTGCCATAGGCTCCGCCTCCAATTGGAGCCCTTGCACCATTAAGCTCAAATGGGCCAACGCGACCGCCAGATTCGTCAGCGGCAGGGGGGTCCTTCGCCTCGTCGGGGCCGCCCGCACTGGTCGTGGAGCCCCGCATCCTGATGCCAAGAACGGCCAGTGCACTTCGCTGAGCCATGAACTCATCTTTGCTCCTCGCCATGAATGGTGCCTTCTGCTTGTCGGTCATGCCCTGCCAGACTGCGCCAAGATGCTTCATCTCATTGAGAAACTCGTGCTTGGGAGCGCCTTTCTTGACTTCGGAGTTTTCCTGGAACCAGATGACGAAGGCCCTTCGAGCCTTGGGGACCAAGCCGTCTTTCACAGCCTGCTTCCGCAAGCTCTGCGATTTGCTGCCACCATGCTGGCACCCCCGGGGCATCCGACGAGAAGCCGTCTTGAGACTGGTTTTGCCCCAGAGGCGTCTGGTAGGCCTCCATCGGCAGCCCATGTCGAACCCAAGCAGGGAACCTCAGAGCCTGGGAACCTGGGGCCATAACGGCTCGCTTTAATGCATTCAGGCGACTACAACAACATCCTCGGCGAGTCCTATTTCAATGTCATGCCACAATAAGAGCATTTCGGCTTTTTCAGGCGACAGTAGTCACTGCTACACACTACTGACAAAACTGAGCCCGGCAAAAGGTCAAGAGCCTGAGAACCTGGGAGCCTAGGTGCCCGAGCTGGTGCCTGAGCTGGCGGATTCGGTCGAAGTGAAACATCATCACTGCGGTTGATCGCGGGGGCTATCTGGCTCAGCAGGTGCCTCGTCCTGGTCGTCTTGGTTGGACAATCTCTCCAGAACGTGCGGGAAATGCTTCTTCACCGCCTTGGCATTCTCGTCCGAGTAAAGAGTGGATCCCTCCAAAGCCATCATTCCGCAAGCTGCGCGATCAGCAACCGCATGGACCCACGACATGTGCTCCTTGTTGAGGCCTCGGATAATTTAAATAAAATCAAATGACAATGATCTGACGAATCTACTGGACAAGTAAGGGTGCTGCAAAGCCCGTGGTATGCGATGCCGGCAGTCAAAGAAGCCTCCATCAGAGCACCGGTGCCAGCCGTGAGGTCAAACACTGCCTCCGCGCAAAACTCCTCAATGATGGCATTCCAATATGCTATCGGCTTCGCCTCGTTCCAGAACAAGGGTACGTCGGAGCCGTGGCGATCCTGCCAGTCCTCTGGCGGTGTCGGGAGGTCGCCGGTTGTTGCCGGAGCAATGATCTTCTTCTTGGTGTCTGCAGACACGAGGGGCATTTCAGAAACCGCACGGTACTCCACGCCTGAGTAAGTGACTTGGTACGTAGAAGCCTCGCCGCAGACTGTGAAGGAGCCTTTCTTCGTCGTCTGAATCTTGGTGCGTGCGACCGGGAACTTAACCGCTCCTGTCTCCACCTTCTTTGCAGCCAGCGGAACGCGGCGAGTGCGACCAGTTCTCGGCGGCCACCCACCTGAGTACACGATGGTGCACTCCTCGGTGTGCTGCTGGTTCAGCAGGAGGTCTTCCTTAAAGAACCAGGTGCAGCCTTTGAGCCTTGGAGCCTGGGCGCCTTGTCACATCACCCCGCCAAGACTCGGACACGCGGCGAATTTCCCGCATTCTGCCGTCGAAGAGTACAACGAAATCCTCGGGCCCAGAAATGTCTTTGGCAAAGGCACAGATCTCTTTCCATTCCTCGCTTGGCGGAGTGCCCTTGAGCCACGGGCCGGTACCAGCCTCTGCCAAGAGATCCGCACTGGCAACGATCAGGCGGTGCGAAGAGTTTAAGGTGCCCTTGTGCGTGAAGACCTTGCCGCAACCTCTGAACGCATTGACTATGCAGTCCTTCGAGATCTTGTTCGGTACCGAGAACGACACGAACTTGCGGCGTTCCGTTTGCACCGCCTTCCACTGCCGCTCACGCTCGACACATTCCTCGGGTGTGTCAGCTTCAGAAGCATTGGCCAGGCTTTGGAGCAAACTCGGAGCAGGAGCCGCAGATGTGGCACCAACGGACTTCGTGCTGTTGTCGAACTTGTCGACAATGATCTTAATCTGAGTGATAAGCGCACATGGCTCCTCGTGCTCCGTGTCATCCGAGCTTCCAAGCTGTGCAGCTGTCAATGCCTTTGCAAGGCCATCTTCACTCGAAGCCAGCATGCAGCAATCCTTGTAGTACTTCCCCGACATCAGCTCCAGCAGCAAATCCAAAAGCATGCCAATGGCTTTGTTGAAACCCTCTTTAACAGCTCCAATCTTGGACTGCGGAACAGGGCGCTCCACGTCCTCTGGGTCCTCGCCGTCCATGTCGTCCTCTCCAGCAGCCCCTTGATCAGCATCAGCATGGCAGAGATATTTCTCCCAACATGTGGAAGGGCAACGGAGTTCAGCCAAAATCCCTATCAGCTTAACCTTGTCCGGCTCAGGCAACTTGTTCGCCAGCTTTGCTGCATAATCGAAGACCTCTGTCAGTGTTCAAGCTGCCGATGACTTGCAACACTCCGAAAAAAAAAAATACACACGCTAGTCAGAATAGTTACAATGCCTGCACCACCAGCATGCGCGACAACCAAAAGCCAGCATCGCCTGTCTTCCGGTCTCGATCCAGAAACTTCTCGGTGCATTTAGCTGGCGTGACCATGTTCATGCGCAGGGCCAGAGTCAAGGAGTCGATCATCCAGGCCGTCAGGTCTACAGCGTTTCTGGTAGCAGATGCGAGCTTGTTGGTCAGCGATAACAGCTTGCTCAACTTCGAGTACTGACTGCTCAAGATGCCCCGCCCAAATTCCAGCTCCAATCTCCGGTCAGCCTTCTCCACGGGACCGGATGGACCCCGCAGCACTGCAACAGCTGCTGTGGCAGCCTGGTGTAAGGCCTTGTTGTACAAGGTGTTGTTGTACCTCAAGTTCTGTTCCTCACCAGCCTGGACTTTTTCGACCTTGAGCAGCTGGACAGTCTTTGCAAATGTCCAAAAGGTGTCGGACAGGCCAGGGTGCCCGAGTGCCTTGACTTTCTCTGAAGCAAGATTGCGACTCTTCGCAATCTCCCCTGCGCTGGAACACAAGAGAACCTGTATCGTGACAGTGCAGCCACACTCCCACAAAATCTCCAAAACTGCTTTGTCCTGCCAAGTGCAAGCACACATCAGTCAGATGAATCAATAACATGTCATGTCATGTGAACACAAGCAGCAACTGTCCTGGGAGACTAGGCCTTTGAAGACGGCCAAGTACCAAGCCCACAACACAAACACGCCGCTAGCAAGATGCAACGAGCTGTTGAACTCTTCGTGAATCACGTCAGATGCTGACTCCGTGAGGACAATCATCGCACAAGGCCACGTCAGCCGGTTTCGTGACGTTTTTTGTTTCTTCTTGGCAGCTTCACGCGATACAACTGTGCTGAAAGCAACTTTCTTGGAGAAGAAAGCGTCTTCGAAAGTTTGGATATCCTGCCAGCACACATCCTCAGACGCACTGGCAAAAGCTTCGGTGGCCAGCCACAGCGCGAGGCCAATGGCTTCGTAAAGTCCAGATGATGTCAGGGACGCTTGGCAGTCATCTTTGCTCCACACAGCCTGACAAACGACAACGGTCAAACAATAATAAATGACATTGAGCGACATGCGCCCGCCTTGTATCCGGTCAAATCCCCCATCTTGGCTTCTGCGTTGATGGCAAGCGGCGGTGTCTTGAACATCTGCTTGGCCTGCGGAAATTTCAGAGGGAGCTGGCTGCGGACCTCGGGCAGGCACGGCATGCAGCACTGTTAGCCGCGAGACGGGACACGGTATCAAGAACTCAGCGAAGGGCCCATGGCACGATGTTTGCCAGGGCTTCTTGAGCACTGGCCTGCTTCACATGGCGTGCCACACATCATCATCACACACGTCATACTGCTCCGAAAATGCTGAGCTCAGAACGGTTGGGTCGGTGGGCAAATCCGGCACTTTTGCCATTGAGCGCGAGTACAGAAGCCTGGGAACCTGGGAGCCGAGGAGCCTTCCACGGAACCGTTTGGAGTCTTGCGGTGCAGCGCAAGGCAATAAGACTGCTGCAGTGCAGGACATGCTGCAAACAAACACAAACTG
Source organism: Symbiodinium sp. CCMP2592 (assembly GCA_905221615.1). Taxonomy (NCBI): domain Eukaryota; class Dinophyceae; order Suessiales; family Symbiodiniaceae; genus Symbiodinium; species Symbiodinium sp. CCMP2592. Next base: position 342,536 of record CAJNDT010005556.1, on the reverse strand, counting down.
ACGTCGACAGCGGTCCGTTGTAGTCGTGGGCCCTGCCACAGTTTGTCGACGAGCGGCTTGAGCTTTACATGTCCATTTAAATCAAGTTGGCAGCAAAGTAAGGAAGCATCAAAATCCTACTATGATGCTGATGAGTCATCTAAACATGACGACACCAAGCCGGCGCCACATGGACCTTGGAGCCTGGGAGCCTAGGAGCCTGGGAGACGCCGCAGCTGGGCATCAACGGCAGCGAGGGCATCCTGGTCGCGGCGGAGCTGCTTGTTGGAGACGTCCACCTGTTCCTTCAAGCGCCGTTTGTGCTCCACCAGCTTGGAGCGCTGAGCCTCAAGGAGCATGTCTGAGTGCTTCCTGGGGTTGCTCATGCTCACGATGACCATCTCGATCCCGGACCTGCGTACCTTCAAGTTGCCGGTGCGGATCCGCTCTGCCAGGTCATTGCCCTTGAGCATCCAGAAGTACCCCATCGCATGGAGAACCGGCGGTGACTGGTTGATGACGCCCTCGCAGCTGAACTCGAGCATGTCCATGTCGAGCTGCTTGAGGGCAAAAAAACCCAACGTGGCCGCTGCGTGCGTGGACGAAGAAACCGGGAACAGGGATGCAACGGGATCCGGAAGGAACGGATCCCCCTGCGCAGCGAACACGTGGTTCCGGGCCAAGAAGTTCACGAGGGCAGATGTGTCCTCCTTGCTAATGTCGAAGCCGCCGCCGCCGCCGCCTTCCTCCGACTTGACCGCCGTGTAGCACATGAAGCCCAAACCCCCGCCAAGGTCGGGCCCGGGTGCAAGGGTCTGCCAGGCGCGGCTGGTCGTGGCCTGCACCATGACGTGCCTTGATCGGACGCAATACCCTGGACCCCTAAACCCCTAAACCCCTGAACCCTTGAACCCCTGAACCTCTGAACCCCTGAGCCTATAATTAATATAAAATTAAATAACAATAAATGAAAAGACTTCCTGGCGTCCGATGTACTCG
>CAJNDT010005556.1:231965-341458 GCA_905221615.1 Symbiodinium sp. CCMP2592 | reverse complement strand
AGCCGCCTCCACACTCTTCTCGTAGTCACTTGCCCTCAGCGCACAGTAGCCGAGACGCGACCAAGATCTCTGAGACTGAGTCTCTATCACTGGGTTCTCCTCCGGCTCGGCGATGATGGTGGGTGCCATATCTGCGGCGGCTGCTTTAGGATCGGCTGCGGCCATTTTCGCAGGCGGCATTGGGACCTAGTAGCCTATGTGAGCCAGGGAGCCTTGGAGCCTGTTGCCGCAGAAGCCTCGTATCAGATGCTGATAGTGACATGGCAAGACTGACACAACACACTGTCGCATGCAACTGTCATGTTCTGACAACTCAGCCACACAGCCAACCATGACTGAAATGAAACGACTTTGGGCCTGCCCCTCGACGTCCATCTTGTCGACGACAACAGCCTCAGACAATGCAGTGACAAGTGACATGTGCATTGAAGGGTCATTTGCGTGCGTTGAAGGGTCATTCGTGTGCATTGAAGGGTGACAGGTGCTTCTTTCATCATTAAGGCACTGATAACGTGACCCTTGGATGCACTCAAAACACCCTTGGATGCATGGAACAAGAGCTGCCGGGACCCTTGGATGCATCCAAAACACCCTTGGATGTAGCGCCGCGGCGATTGGCGCGAATCCTGCCTGTATTGAAATGAAAGAGGCAGGCTATTGCAAGGGACAAATGGAACGTCAATACACCAGGGATTGGCACCAATCCATGGTGTATTGCATCCTACCATTGTCCTGCAATTAAACAACTGCAGGGGAATTGAATTGCAAGGCCGTTTTGTCCTGCCAATACGCCCCGGATTGGCACCAATCTGCAGTGTATTGAGCAGGGGCTTGCAACAGGATCTGTTGCAGGCACCTGCTGCCCCAGACAAGGTTAACCCTGCCTTGCGACACAGGCCCCCTGTACATTCCTGTGCGAACGACTAGACTTAAAATGATTCGACCCCAGGAAAATTCCTGCCTGCGAACCTGGGAGCCAAGGAGCCAAAGAGCACTGTCATTAACTGCTGCAGTACAGGACTATGACGCACGAACTTTCTTGGGTTTCTTGGGGGGCAAATGCCTCATCTGTACACCAGCACCGGACAATGTCCGCTTCTGGGACAACCCGCGGACGGCGGAGGAAATTCCAGATATCGGCCTCTCCATTGATCTTGTAGGTGGTGCGCCTCTTGGTAGCAAATTGAGTGGGCAGTGGTGTGCCGATAGCAACACGCCACTTCGACTGGGGCAACTTCTCACAGAATCGCAGGGCCTCGACGATGGCACGGGTCCTGACTGATTGTATTAAATTGAACCCAAACCCAACCCTAGACAATAAACCCTTCAACCCGAAACCCTTGAACCTCAGTGTCTGTGCCACCGAGCGACAGTTGACAGCTCTTGGCGATCTCAAGGCCGACCAGCCTCGAAGTTGCAGCTGTGTTGAAGGACAAGAACGACTTCTCAGCATCAATTGTCGGATTGTCCAAGTATGCCAGAATCGCCTCCCTGGAGGCAAGCACTTTGCCACAGCCGTACGCAATGATCAAGGCAGGAACCTGGGATGAAACACGTCAACGTGTACCAGCAGTGACGATCTAAGCCTGGCATCATCCGACTTTAAACATTTTAATTAAAAGCTTGGGACCAGTCGGTCGCTGCGGACCGTCTCCACATCGGACAGTTGTTCGAGGACCAGGATATCGGCGGATTCATACTCGTACGGTCCAAGAATCTGGAAATGCTTGTTGCCTTGCAGCGACTTGCTGTCCGTGTAGCGACGATAGACCGGACATAGCTTCAGAGCTCGTTTGCGGAGGATGCTTTGCAAGACGGATGACCGATCCTTCTCGTGGCCGTGCTGCACCATGCAAACCGCCAAGCCGTGCCGCCGTTGTTGTGTAAGCAATCTTGCCAGAGGATCGTCTCCGCGCTTCCTCTTGGTGACCTTGGCTGGATGACAATGACAATGTGTATGACACTTCAAATGACTTAGCACGGAAAGCAACCGTTGTGCTGCTGAGTCACCGTCATATTTCTGCTGTGTGCGTGCACGGAAATTCTCCAAATGCTTGAGGGCATCTGGTGTGGGGCGGGCGAAAGCCCAACGTGTGCCAGCAACGCTGTTCTGGGCAGAGGCAGACGCTGCCGGCAAAGGCAGGCTCAAGCCCGGCACGAAAGAGGCCGGCTTCCACGACCTGCCTTTCGAAGCAGCTGCCTCTGCTCTCTTCGCTGCCTCGGCGGCGGCTGCTTCACGGCCTCTGACAATTGCAGCCAGAGTTCCAGAACGTGCCTGGCGTGGCTTTCTGGGCCCCTGCTTTCGTTCTTTGTTGTAGGTCATGCGGAACCGACGCCCAAAGTGACGAATCCACAGTTCACCACAAAGAACCCCGAAGTCAGTTGGGGTCAGCACGGCACCTTCGCTCTCCGGCTTCCGGGAAAATTCTTCCTCTCGCTGGGGACCTTCAACTGCCACCTCGAGGATGGAGGCAATGGTTGAGCCATTTGGAGTGAGGGGTCCGGAATGCGCCTCCAGCTGTGTGAGCAAGTGTCCCAAATCCCTTTCCAGCGTGGTCGTGTTGATCTTCAAGGACAAGAAGAAAGCAATGAGGGCATGACAATCCTCTGTCCATGGAAGTTTGTGTGCATGCCGTGCACGCCACGCTGGCCGAAGCAACCAAGACCACGCATGTTTGTTCCCGAAGCCTGGGTCCTTTGACTTAGCTGCTTCTAGAAGAGGATGCAATTTGCGAGCAAATCGTCCAAACAGCACGGCTGTACCGTGCGAAAGCTTGAGCATATCACAGAGCTTGCGTGTAGAGTCCACTAGCTCCTGTTGTCGGTTCGTCTCCTGCCACAGCCGAAGGTTGAATACCTGCAGAGCCACGGCGATCTCATCCTCCGTCAGATCTACTCGCAAACGCTCCAGCATCGCCTCGACCACGTGCGCCATAGTTCCCATGATCTGCCTTACATCAGAAATGCCGGCCTTCGTGCACAGGTAGTGGACTCTGTTGCCATAGAAGATCCTAGGTTTGCCACGGCGGGCATACCAGCGAAGCCTACTGGAACACAACCGCTATTACGACGACAAACTTGCAGGGTAGTTGCGGCTCTGGTGTCTGGATCTCCTCGTAAACTAACTGGGTTGCACACCTCCTGGGAGCCTGGGAGCCTGGAGCCTCGGAGCCGTCCACGGAACTGGGAACCTGCGAGCTGTCGGAGAGGATGTATCCATCCACAAATAAGAACCGCTGGCGCTTGGTGAACTCTTCCAGCACTCTGGGGGTGCAGGATACATCTGGATCCTCAATGTCAAAGTTCCTGCGCAAGAAACCCAGGCACTCAGATTTGTAGTCGCAAGTGAGTCCACAGCGCATGAGGGCTGCTGCATTCATGTTTTGCAAGGCGCGCTCTGCTCGGGAGCGAATCTCGACCGTGTTTCTCTCCTGTGTGTCATACAACGGACATTTCAACATACATGACATACATGCGTAGAGTACATACATACTATTACATTACATACATACATGCATACATACTACATACATAATACTTACATACATTAAATTACATACATACATACATACATACATACAAACATACAAACATACAAACATACAAACATACATACTATACATACATAACATACTACGATACATACACACATACATACAAACATTCAATGTTTAAAATAATTTAATTTATTAATATTAAATTAGTTCATACTCAGTCATACAATACATACATACATACATACATACATACATACATACATACATACATGCCATACATACATACATACATACACACATACATACATACATACTATACATACATACATACATACATACATCATACATACATACATACATACATACATACTATACATACATACATACATACATACATACATTGTATTATGTTAATAATAATATGTCTAATAATACCTACATGCATACATACATACATACATACAATGCCAATACAATACATACATACATACATACATACATACGTATCATACATACATACATACATACATACATACATACAAACATACATACATACATACATAATACATACACACATACATACTTTAAATTTCTTAACGCTACACATACATACATACATACATACTACATACATACATACATACATACCTACATACATACGTACATGCATACATACTTACATCCATACTTTACTTACATAATACATACTACATACATACATGCATACATACATACTCATACATAATACTTACATACATACATACATACATACATACGTACATGCCATACATACATACATACATACAATTCAATTTAGATACTACACATTGAAAGTGAATTACCATGCATTAATACATACATACATACATACATACATACTACATATCATATACATAATACTAAGACTACATACTTAGTTATTATTGAATAAAAGTTAATATATTATAAAATTAATTAAATAGTTATTAATCATTGTCATTTATTAATTTAAATTATTATTATTATTATTAAATTATTAAAATAACAATTACGTACATACATACATCCGCACATACATGCATTAATACAATCCATACTAAGACTAAGATTTAATACACAATAATTAAATTAAAATAAATAATAATAATTATTAAATTTAATAATTTTAAAATTAAATTGTTTGACATAAGGACAAGACTCGTCAGCAGCCTGCATAGCACATAAGACCGCCATCGCACGAATCATGCACAAGTACTTCAGCATTGGTGTGGCCGACGAGTCAAACCGAGGTTGGGAGAACTACAACGCTCGGATCACCTTCTCCACACCAGCCTGGGAGCCATGGAGCCTGAGAACCTCTTGCTGGGCCGCCATGAGCCTGGCCTTCCAGACTTCTGAGTTCTGGATGTCCGGGATAAGCGCATGCTTGCCCTTGCCGGGAGCAAACAAACGCCCCCACTGGTCTTGGAACTCGGGCATGGCGTGAAGAGGGTCCTGGTAGGCAATACGAACCTGGTGCGCAGGATCATGGCTTACCCAGACCAGGTTAGGATACTGGCCGCCAGTGACCAACAACCTGCCACACTTCCGGGCAGATGTGCACTGATCGGCTGCAAAGTGCCGCACGTGCAGCTTCAAGCGGCTGCAGGACTCCTCGTCAGTTTTGCCTTCCGGATCCTGACAGGCCCTGTCAATGACTATGCCTATGCTGTCTGCCATCACCTGACTCTTGTCCGCATCGTGCTCCGCCAATGTGTTTTCAGGAACACTGGCACCTGTCTTGTAGACCCCAAGCAAGCCATCGGCGACAAGCGGGCCATCCTCCGAGCCTTGGGAGCCTTGGGAGCCTTGGGGACCTTGGGAGCCTGGAGCCGCTGACTGCTTGGCAGTGCGCGGTGGAACATCGCAACGGTACCTCACCAAACGATACTCCTTGCGGTCGTCCACGGACAAGCTGATGCTGGTGGCTTGTTCGAGACGCTGCTTGCGAACACTCTTGACAGCCCAGTGCATAACACGAATCATGTTCTTGAGACCTCAGATGATTAATTAAATTATTTGTCAAATTTTAAATTTAAATGTGCCAAAATAAAATGTCAACAATCTGAAACCTTAGGCCTTTTCAAGTGCTGCATCCTGGCTCACACTGTCAAGCTTCGTGTTCCTGCCAGCAGCGAAGTCTTCCGTGGAATAGAATTTCACGGCACCTTTGAAAGAAGATGCTGTCCGGCACGCCCGCCACGCTCGCAGCCAATCTGCCGGCTGAGGAACGTTGCCGGAGAAGAGGTGCTGATGCTTGATGCTGTAAGGCAAGCACTGTGAGATCGGCGTGTCAGGAGCTAGGTAAACCTTCGTGGCCACCTGGTGAACGAAGGTCTTGCTGTGAGCGTGTATGCAGCATGCCTGCATCGCACTCCTGCCAAAGTCTGCGACTGATGCCTTAAATCACAGCTGACAACGACAACATGATGCGGTCCTTGATCGGACCTCATAGCCACCCCACTTGGTAGAGAGGCGACTGCCCAGCCTTAGGCATTTAGGGCTGCGAAAGTTGGGCTGGTCACGGTCAGCCTTAATTTGATCACAAAGGGGCTATCCGCTCGCACTACACTGCACAATTCGGCCGGACTGCAACCTCTTCCGCTCTGCTGGGTTCTGTGCCAAAACATTCATCAAGTGTGCACAAAAGTGACAGCCGATGCCCCAATCGCCTCCTCGGCGAGCTGGTCTCTGGCCCAGCCAAACTGTCCGCTGCTGCTTGCCCCAAGACGTGTGGGTGAGGCTTCCGGCTTTGCTCCAAACTTCCTGGAAGCGAAGGAACCTGACTGACATGTTGGGATTGTATGCAAACGGACGAGATCAAGTCGAGAATGCCGGAAGCAAGAACCAACAAGCAACTGCAACATAGTCAAGTAGCAAGTCTGCCACAAACAATAACGATCCAACAGAGAGAGAGAGAGAGAGAGAGAGAGAGAGAGAGAGAGAGAGAGCGAGAGAGAGAGAAAGAGAAACAGAGCAAGAAAGAAAGAGAGCGAGAGAGAGAGAGAGAGAGATTGATTGATTGGATGAGAGAGCGAGAGAGAGAGAGAGAGAGAGAGAGAGAGAGAGAGAGAGAGAGAGAGAGAGAGAGAGAGAGAGAGAGAGAGAGAGAGAAAAAGAGAGAGAGAGAGAGAGAGAGAGAGACGGAGAGCACGAGAAAGAGAGAGAGAGAGAGAGAGAGAGTGAGAGAGAGAGAGCGAGAGAGATAGAGAGAGAACGAGAGAAAGAGAGAGAGAGAGAGACAGAGAGAGAGAGAGAGAGAGAGGGAGAGAGAGAGAGAGAGAGAGAGAGAGAGAGAGAGAGAGAGAGAGAGAGAGAGAGAGAGAGAGAGCCACCGAGAGAGAGAGAGAGAGAGAAACACGACAGCAAGATGATAAATAACCAAAATGAAAAAATAGATTGACATGTAATGTGTATGCATGCATGGCAGGCATGTAAGTATGTATGTATGTAGTATGTCTAGTTGCCCGGTTCAGAAACCCTATTAATAATAAGACCATTTATGATTTAAATTTCTTTAAATATTAAATTAAATTATAAATTAAATAATAATTTAAATTAAAATTAGGGTTTCTGAACCGGGCAGCTTGCATCGGCTGCATTTCTCGTCGCCACCACGATGGCGAGCCAAATGCTCTGCATCGCTCTCAGTCGCGAGACCAACATCGCCACATCCCTTTCCGGTGTCGTCGTCGCCCTCCTGAGCCAGGCCTTCGCCGGACTCGAGCCGAAGCTTCTTCGGGGCCGCAGGCACGGATCCTTGTGGACCTCGTCTTTTTTTTGTCGGCGTCCGGTCCTGCTTCCGGGAGCGTAGTCCGAACCGAGCGGCAAGACCACGCAGGGTGCGGCTACCCACTGGCATTGAAATCCTGGGGGCCTTGGAGCCTTGAGCCTGGGAGCCTGAAGCGACCGCGCAGCACTTACGATGACAAGCAAACGCAACCGTGGCAACCGTGCTACGACTGGAACTGAATCAGACTCTGCAACTGGTCCAACCGACTCCGACTAACCCGAGAACCGCGCCTCCAGCTTCCCGTTCGATCCGACAGCGAGCAGCTGCCTGGCAGACGTGAGGGTATTACCCCGAGTCAAGCAGCCCGAATGGCACAACACTGCGAACTCCTATGCACACTGCGGCGGTTTGTTTCACTGGGAGTCGGCAGGGTGACCCAGTCCAAATAATCTGTACTGCTCGGAGCAGGCTTTCCCGAATTTTGCACCCGGCCTCACCTAAGTCAGTCTATGATGCCAACTCCGAGTGGCCAAATTAGAAAACGCATGCCATTCTCCGTCATAATATGACGAATTAATGACTACTACTTTGCCCAGCGATGGGCAAGACGGGACGCCAATGTGGCCGTGGCACCCTTCCTCGAGCACTTCTTTGCTGCCTGCGGTCTCAAGACTTTCTGCCAACGCTTTGCCAACGCTGACATGCCTTCAGCCTTCTGAGCCTTTGGAGCCTTTGGTGCCTTTGGAGGCTTCTGCGCCGATGCAGCCTTTCGCGCCTTGGGAGCCTTCCGTGGCTTGCCATGGCGCTTGCGGCATTTCGCTGCTGCGCCGAGCACAACTGAAGCAGTTATGCTTGGCGCAGCAACGGTGCTGCACAAGGCTGTCGGCCGGGAAGCTTTGGGCAGGCTCCAGTTTACCAACGCAAGCGCAAACTTCATTGCCACGGCTACAATCTGCACATGCATCGTGTTGCCGCCCATGCTGGCGAGCTCCTTGTCGGTCACTTTGCTGGGAAAAACCATACGGTGAATTGGAAAACCGTGCAGCATGACTTTTTCAAGCGGGCTAATGATCCTTCCAGCTCGTTCGGATACCAGTACGGCCCCAGGTGTAACAGTAGGCAGGGAGCCATCGGTCCGCACCCGGGCTCGGTTCACATTCTGGGATACATCCGCGACAAGCTCCTTACTGCCTGCATGCTTTGTGCAAATGATGTCCCCGGCATCACGCTCACGCGGCAAATGCAGGAACAACGTGTCTGCGCAGCAGGCGACTCCGCTCTCAGTGCAAGGCCTCCGACTCTCACTCTTCAACCGGCTGCCCTGCTGCATTGAAGCTTTGCACATCTTGTGCAATTCTTTCCACTTTGGAGCATGGGAGCCTGGAGCCTGGGAGCCTGGGAGCCTGGGAACCCACGGTTGGAAGCTTGCGACCACTTCCGTTTGCGGCTTTCCTGGTACTGTGCCACAGCAGGGTGGCTCGCCGGTAGCAGTCTATCCAAAAGATCGACTGCGTCTCCGGAAGCAACTGAATCCTGGACTTCCGCCCAAGCCTCACGAAGCCAGCACGACATGTCCTTTGGCGAGATGAGGCTCACATCTTGCCGGACCCCGATGAAGTAGTACCTAGGCCTCTGGATGGGCTCCTGTAGCTCGGCAGGGTTCATCAAAATCATTTCGACATGATAGCCTGTGGACCTGAGTGCCGCCAGAACCTTTGCAGAAACACGCTTGATGCCTGACACATTCTCCAGCACGAAGCACGAGGGCCGCACAAGTTGGATGCGTGCAACGACCCCATAGAATATTTGAGCCTGTTTTTCCTTGATGAGCCTTGACTTATTGTGGAGCAGGCTGAACGGCTTGCAGCTGAAGCCGGCAATGTACAGGTGAACGAACGGTGCCTTGTCAGCATCCAGGACACTGTGGAACAGTACCGAGGGCTTGGTATTAGCCTCGATAACCGACCGCGGACCAGCAGCCACCTCACTCCCAAACAAATGCTGGTGCGTGATGCCGAGCTCCCTAAGGCCATGGATCGGTGCATCAATGCCACTGCAATCAGTTCCCACCAACAATCTTTGTGGAAGTTTGGCCGCCCCGAGACCAAAACGGGCATGAGTGGCACCGATGCTGGCCTCGGTGGCACTCTGAAAGCCGGACCCCCAGCCGTCCAGCCACTGCCTCAAAGTGCCTGGAATCATGGCGGCAGCGACTCTACTGGGCCTTGGAGCCTGAGAGCCTGGGTGCCTGGGTGCCTGGAGCCTTGAATGCAACGGTAACGTTTAAATTGCTGCACTTGCTGACAACTTCAAACTTCGCGACGAGTGACTGGCACTGGGACAGAAGCAACGGCGATGATCCCACCAGACCAGTACCCCTCAATGACCCTTGGATGCACACAAAACACCCTTAGATGCAGTGCCTGGCCTGATCGTTGCATCCAAGGGTCATCCGGGTGCATTGAAGGGTCCTTTCAAGTTTTGGTGTGTGCTTTGCTGAAGGAATACAGGTGGTACAGGGTGGGGTTTAGGATAAAGGTGGCTTGGTGTCGAGGGTTTCGAGTGTAACCTGGGTTTCAGCAATTGACCCTTGGATGCACACAAAACACCCTTAGATGCAGTGCCTGGCCTGATCGTTGCATCCAAGGGTCATCCGGGTGCATTGAAGGGTCCTGTCAAGTTTTGGTGTGTGCTTTGCTTAAGGAATTTACAGGGTGTACAGGGGGGCTTTAAGGATTTAGGTGGTTTGGTAACGAGGGTTTCGAGTGTAACCTGGGTTTCAACTATCATCGACGAACAACAATGACGAGTTTGAAGACTTGTATCAATCTTTGTGGAAGCTTGGTCGCCCCGAGACCAAAACGTGCTGGCATCGGTGGCACTCTGAAAGCCCGAACCCCAGCCATCCAGCCACTGCCTCAAAGTGCCTGGAGACGCACGGAGGGCTGGTAGACATGCAGCCTCAGGGGCTTGGAGCCTGAGAGCCTGAGAGCCTGGGCGCCTGGGGGCCTGGGGGCCTGGAGCCTTGAATGCAAAGTTTGAATTCTGCACTTGCACAACTTCAGACTTCGCGACGAGTGACTGGCACTGGGACAGAAGCAAAGCCGATGATCCCAGCAGTAAAGCCTCCCCCTCATTGCAGGAACAATCTGGCGGGACAACAGGATCCCTGGCCCAGATTTTGCCCCAGCTGGCGCATTAGCCCATTGGCCCAGCTGTCATCTGCCACTGCCTTGGCAGGTTGGCCTCAAGGCTGAGTTCCTGCGGCCCGACACCCGGCCAACGGTGCCCACAGTGACGTAACGGCAGCGTACACTGTGTGGGTAGGGTCAAAATGCACACTCTACTAGGCCTTGGAGCCTGAGAGCCTGGGTGCCTTGGTGCCTGGAGCCTTGAATGCAACGTTTAAGTTGAGCACTTGCTGACAACTTCAAACTTCGCGACGAGTGACTGGCACTGGGACAGAAGCAAAGGCGATGATCCCACCAGACCAGTACCCCTCAATGACCCTTGGATGCACACAAAACACCCTTAGATGCAGTGCCTGGCCTGATCGTTGCATCCAAGGGTCATCCGGGTGCATTGAAGGGTCCTGTCAAGTTTTGGTGTGTGCTTTGCTTAAGGAATACAGGGGGTACAGGGGGCTTTAGGATTTAGGTAGTTTGGTGTCCAGGGTTTCGAGTGTAACCTGGGTTTCAGCAATTATCGACGATCAAGAACGGGGTTTAGGGTTTACTTTCATTTTAACTTATTATTTAATTAAAGTTACTTAATTTAAAATAATTTTGAAATTAAACTTTAACCCTAAACCCTCATGGGGGCTGTTAGGGGTTGAAGCCTTTACTGGAGTGGGCATTTTAGGGGTACCAGGCTTTAGGGAGCGGGCTATGGGCAGGGTGTTAGGCTTACGGCGGGGTCATAGGCGTTCAAAGGGATTTTAATGAATCGACTGCAGCCGAGTACCGTAAGATGGTGATAATCTTAAGGGTTTAGGGTCTGGAATTTAATAGGGTCCAGGGTTTAGGGTTTAGACGATTTATGGCCTACTTTCAACAAAAACGTTGCTAAACCCCGCCACTACCTCTTTAATCATTTTTGTGAGGGGTTTGCCAAACAAAATCCTTCGGAGCCTTGGAGCCTTGGAGCCTAGGGGCCCTCGCGGACGCGTGACGCGTGCGTGACAATGTGTTTCTGTCACGCTATACGCGCATGTACGCGCTTCTCTGAGGGTCCGTGGACCGGTGCGCCGGCTCACAGCCGCTGCGCAGTCTCCATGCGTTTGTGGTCTGAAACTTCCAGTACCGCATGGCTGTGGCGTTGCCGTGCTGCCATGTGCAGCCCCAGTTTGCCGCGACCGGCAATTGTACTCGTCGTATGGCCTCCAGGATTGGGAACGCAGACGCTGTGCATTGCCCCGTGGAGTTGTTGCCATACCACGCTTAGCTCGTCCTGATTCGAGCAGCGTGTTCATAGGGCTGAGCCCCGCGGCGATGCCCGATACGGGACATGCCTTTGTGTGAACTCCGGTTTAGGATTTAGGGATTTAAGGGTTTAGGGATTTAGGGGTTTAGGGTTTTAGGGGTTTAGGGGTTTAGGGGTTTAGGGGGTTTAGGGGGTTTAGGGGTTTAGGGGTTTAGGGTTTAGGGGTTTAGGGGTTTAGGGGTTTAGGGTTCAGGCTTTACAGGGGTTTAGGGTTTTTTTGATGCGATGGCGGAGGGGTTTAGGGTTGAGGGGATTAGGGTTAAGGGTTTCGGGGCTAAGGGTTGCAGGGCAACTCCGAAGCAACAGGGTTTAGGGTTTGTAAGGATTTAGGGGTTTAGGGTTTGTAAGGATTTAGGGTTTAGGGTGTGGCTTTAGGGCTTAAACACTCGCAAGGGTTTATCCCTAAACCCTTAACCCTAGGCCCTAAACCCTAAAGCCCAAACCCTAAATCCTTACAAGCCCTAAACCCTAAGTCCTTACAAACCCTAAACCCTAAGTCCTTACAAACCCTAAACCCTAAGTCCTTACAAACCCTAAACCCTAAACCCTAAATCCTTACAAACCCTAAACCCTAAATCCTTACTTAAATACCATACGACCGCAGGACCCTTCGATGCGCCTCCGGCACCCTTGGATGCGCAGATGCCGCCGAGCAGGCCTTCCAAGGGTGTTTTGTGTGCATCCAAGGGTGGCTTCAACTTAGACTAAGTTGAAGCCACCCTTGGATGCACATTAGTGGTATGATTGTTTGGGCTGGGAGGTTTGTGAGGATTTAAGCCTTAGGGTTTAGGGTTTAGGGTTTGTAAGGATTTAGGGTTCAGGGTTTGCAAGGATTTAGGGTTTAGGGTTTGTAAGGACTTAGGGTTCAGGCTTATTAGGGTTTGTAAGGATTTAGGGGTTTAGGGTTTGTAAGGATTTAGGGTTCGGGTTTGCAAGGACTTAGGGTTAAGGGTTTGTAAGGATTTAGGGTTCAGGGTTTGCAGGGATTTAGGGTTTAGGGTTTGTAAGGACTTAGGGTTTAGGGTTTGTAAGGATTAGGGTTTAGGGTTTGTAAGGATTTTTAGGGTTGTAAGGATTTAGGGTTTGGGCTTTAGGGTTTAGGGCCTAGGGTTAAGGGTTTAGGGATAAACCCTTGCGAGTGTTTAAGCCCTAAAGCCACACCCTAAACCCTAAATCCTTACAAACCCTAAACCCCTAAATCCTTACAAACCCTAAACCCTAAGTCCTTACAAACCCTAAACCCTAAGTCCTTACAAACCCTAAACCCTAAATCCTTAACCTACAAACCCTAAACCCTAAGTCCTTACAAACCAATCCTGGCTGGCCTGAGCACGCAAGCCGGGCCGCGATGAAGATCGCCTGCCGCCGGGGGGGGGGGTTCTGGTGTTTATCGGGCTGGGGGGTGTTACTTGACAAGCTGACTGAAGAAAGCACTTACTTTTTTTCCATGTGTGCTCGCTGTCGGCCACACTGCTGGAGGGGCAGGCAACATCACTGGACTTGACGTTGCTCTGCACATGCCAGGATTCTGGCTAGCTGGACAATGCCAGGATTCCGTCGTGGCTGGCTGGCTCATGAAATCATTGGGCACAAGCTGCTTGTCCCTCTGTGCGTTCGGCCAAGATCCTAAGCCTAGGAGCCTTGGGAGCCTGGGAGCCTTGGAACCTTGAACTTGAGTGAAACAAAGCTATAATACATTTACACATGAATCATATCACTTTTGTATTATTGTCATTAATATAAATCATGGCTCCTCAAGACATCCCAGCCTTAGAACCTAGGAGCCTAGGGGCCTGGGGATCGCCTGTGCAAAACAAAGCCAGCCAGCAATGAAACAGTCAGCAGGCTTCACTGATCAGGGTTCCTGGTGCCTGAATATTTCATGGCCAAGTCGACCTGTCGCCCCCATTTACCGCACCGGCAGAGGGTGACCGTGTACGGCCTGCCAATGGCATCCAGGTGCCGCTGAAACTTCATCACCAAGGGCACCCGCTTCCACAGGATCACGCGTTCCTGGGATGGAAGGTTATCAGTCAAGTTAATACTAAACTATTTTATTTAAAATCGCCCAGGCGCCAGAGTGTAGCCATCCAAGAAGAGCCCGAAGTCGTCCCCATCGCCCAGGTAGGCGAAGGTCACCTCCCTCTTCTTCGAGAAGCGGAAGTCCTCCATGGTCTCGTCCAGATCGCCCTTGATCACCTCACAGAACGGCATCTTCGTCTCAGTGACGAACTTCTTCGAAGCGCAAACCGTCGCTGGGATCAGGCCGATGGAGTAGAAATAGCCTTGATCGGTCGCCCACAAAGACTTGGATCCGTACAGCGCCGCCATCTCAAGGCCGTCGGCAGGGAGTGGCGTAATGAAGTGCCCAAACCCGGCATCCATCCGGGCAGTGTTGGTCATCACCTCCGACCGCCTTGGATTTTTATCTAATTAATAAATAATTTAATCATAACGGAACGGCACAAAATACTGAGCCAAGTTGCCGCAGGGCTTGGTTGAAGACAGCAAGCCGCACGCCGCACTTGTACAGCTTGTTTTCATACTCCTCGGTGAAGCGCTCGCGGAGGAAACTGTTTTGGAGCATCATCTCGTTCCTCTCCTCCACGGATGCGAAGGTCTGCGCAGCAATGCCTATCGGAGCAGATCTTGGTACCGCTGACAGGAACCCGCATTTGTTCAAGAACATGGAGGCAAAGGCCAAGACATCCTGGGCGTACGATGACACCGACAAGAGCAAGCCATCCGTCATGATCGGCAGTGACCATCCTGCCCACTGGGGATCCTGGTCCTTGGTTAAGTCTGGACTCAGTCGAATGAGTCATATATAAGTCAAACGATGCAAACAATCTGTTACTCCAACTTCGATCTAGCCTAGCCAGGGTTCGAAGCGATTCAACATACATCCTCGCGCAGCCCCGTTTGCTATGTATGGGAACAAGAGGATGCGGACCACCTTTTCGTCAGGCGCATAGAGGAGCTGATCCAGAAGCTCCCGGATGCAGCACGCCACCTCAGTGCAATTAATAATAATTACATTCATTCACAGATTTAAGTTAATTAATAACTTCATCAGGCTCAGGTACAACAGAGTACACCTGCGGCGTTGCATTCTGCGGCGGCATGGACGTCGCGATGCTCTGCAACTTGGGCATAACCTCCATGTCTTCCCACGGGAAATCTGAGTTGACACGATCTTCAGAACAATTCAAATGAAAAACTAAACTACAACCTACTATATTAAATATGATTAATTATTATGATTACTAAATTAATTATTCAATTATTATATTATTAAATTAAATTTTAATGTTATTCTGCCGAGGTACATGCTATGATGCCACAATTGTCGGAAAAACTGCCGTCTGGGTAGAATGAGCTGCGATACGCATTGAACCCTGCCAGTGCCCACGTGAACTGCTCACTCGTGTCGTAACGGTCTCTCAGCAGGTCCGGCGCTTGCTTCAGGTGCCTGGAGGATCTATAATAATAATTATTATAATAAAAAAACTGATTAATTATAATTTCAAAGCAATAAACCAAATAATTAATGTAACATCTAACTTGAACTCCCAGTCGTTTAAGCCAATGTGCATATAGTGGGACTGGAGATCCGTAGCCTTGTAGCGCAGCATCGCCGGTTTGATCATGGACTGAAGGACTTGTGGGATGTTCTCGCCGACATCCGACGAAGTGGCATCGTCACTGGCCCTTGCCAACGAAGTCGATCCCGAGCCAGGCTGCTGCTGCTGCTCCTCCGGCTCTGAGACCATTGTGAAGCCCTCCGACTCCGCCGTCTCGGACTCGGACGGCTTTGCAGCCGCAGCTGCGGCGGTGTCCGTGGACGCGGCCGCCTTCGCTCGGAGCTTCAACGAACCCATGTCCGAGCTGCTTGACATAAATGCTAACCCAGGTGGTCTGGCTCCTGATTCAGGAGCCTGAAACCTGGGAGCCTGAAAGAGCCTGGGAGCCACCGTGACAGGAAACGCAAGTGAAAGCAGCTGACTGTGATTGCATGTGGTGCACGGCAAACACTCCAGGCATGCATGCAACACTCCGCAGGTGCATGCAAAACTGGCGGCTTGCCTTCACGAAGAGCCGCGGCGGCCGTCGGCAGGTGTTCAAAACCTCAGTGGAACTGACTGAAATCTGGGAGCCTAAAGTGCCTGGGAGCCTAAAGTGCCTGGGAGCCACCGTGACAGGAATTTCAAGTCAAAGCAGCTGACTGTCATTGCATGTGGTGCTCGGCAAACACTCCAGCGGCAACACTCGCAAGTCAAAGCAACTGACTGTGATTGCATGTGGTGCTCGGCAAACACTCCATTGGCAACACTCCACGGGTGCGTGCAAAACTCGCGGATTGCCTTTGCAGAGCCGCGGCGGCCGTCGGCAGGTGTTCAAAACCTCAGTGGAACTGACTGAAACCTGGGAGCCTAAAGTCCTGGGAGCCTTTAAAGTGAAAGCAGCTGACTGTCATTGCATGTGGTGCTCGGAAAACACTCCAGCGGCAACACTCGCAAGTCAAAGCAGCTGACTGTGATTGCATGTGGTGCGCGGCAAACACTCTAGGCATGCATGCAACACTCCACGGGTAAATGCAAAACTAGCGGCTTGTCTTCGAAGAGCCGCGGCGGCCGTCGGCAGGTGTTCAAAACCTCAGTGGAACTGACTGAAACCTAAAAGTCCCTGGGAGCCTAAAGTGCCTGGGAGCCTTTAAAGTGAAAGCTGCTGACTGTCATTGCATGTGGTGCTCGGCAAACACTCCAGCGGCAACACTCGCAAGTCAAAGCAGCTGACTGTGATTGCATGTGGTGCACGGCAAACACTCTGGGCATGCATGCAACACTCCATGGGTAAATGCAAAACTGGCGGCTTGTCTTCGCAGAGCCGCGGCGGCCGTCGGCAGGCGTTCAAAACCTCAGTGGAACTGACTGAAACCTGGGAGCCTAAAGTGCCTGGGAGCCTAAAGTGCCTGGGAGTCACCGTGACAGGAATCGCAAGTCAAAGCAGCTGACTGTCATTGCATGTGGTGCTCGGCAAACACTCCAGCGGCAACACTCGCAAGTCAAAGCAGCTGACTGTCATTGCATGTGGTGCTGGGCAAACACTCCAGGGGCAACACTCCACGGGTGCATGCAAAACTGGTGGCTTGTCTTCGAAGAGCCGCGGCGGCCGTCGGCAGGTGTTCAAAACCTCAGTGGAACTGACTGAAACCTGGGAGAGCCTAAAGTGCCTGGGAGCCTAAAGTGAAAGCAGCTGACTGTCATTGCATGTGGTGCTCGGCAAACACTCCAGTGGCAACACTCGCAAGTCAAAGCAGCTGACTGTGATTGCATGTGGTGCACGGCAAACACTCTAGGCATGCATGCAACACTCCACGGGTAAATGCAAAACTGGCGGCTTGTCTTCGAAGAGCCGCGGCGGCCGTCGGAGGAAACCTCAGTGGAACTGAGTGAAACCTGGGAGCCTAAAGTGCCTGGGAGCCTAAAGTGAAAGCTGCTGACTGTCATTGCATGTGGTGCTCGACAAACGCTCCAGTGGCAACACTCGCAAGTCAAAGCAGCTGACTGTGATTGCATGTGGTGCACGGCAAACACTCTAGGCATGCATGCAACACTCCACGGGTGCATGCAAAACTGGCGGCTTGTCTTCAAACTTCGAAGAGCCGCGGCGGCCGTCGGCAGGTGTTCAAAACCTCAGTGGGGCTGACTGAAACCTGGGAGCCTAAAGTGCCTGGGAGCCTAAAGTGAAAGCAGCTGACTGTCATTGCATGTGGTGCTCGACAAACACTCCAGTGGCAACACTCGCAAGTCAAAGCAGCTGACTGTGATTGCATGTGGTGCACGGCAAACACTCTAGGCATGCATGCAACACTCCACGGGTAAATGCAAAACTAGCGGCTTGTCTTCGAAGAGCCGCGGCGGCCGTCGGCAGGTGTTCAAACCTCAGTGGAACTGACTGAAACCTGGGAGCCTAAAGTGCCTGGGAGCCTAAAGTGAAAGCAGCTGACTGTCATTGCATGTGGTGCTCGGCAAACACTCCAGTGGCAACACTCGCAAGTCAAAGCAGCTGACTGTGATTGCATGTGGTGCACGGCAAACACTCTAGGCATGCATGCAACACTCCACGGGTAAATGCAAAACTGGCGGCTTGTCTTCGAAGAGCCGCGGCGGCCTTCGGCAGGAAACCTCGGTGGAACTGAGTGAAACCTGGGAGCCTAAAGTGCCTGGGAGCCTAAAGTGAAAGCAGCTGACTGTCATTGCATGTGGTGCTCGGCAAACGCTCCAGTGGCAACACTCGCAAGTCAAAGCAGCTGACTGTGATTGCATGTGGTGCACGGCAAACACTCTAGGCATGCATGCAACACTCCACGGGTGCATGCAAAACTGGCGGCTTGTCTTCAAACTTCGAAGAGCCGCGGCGGCCGTCGGCAGGTGTTCAAAACCTCAGTGGAACTGACTGAAACCTGGGAGCCTAAAGTGCCTGGGAGCCTAAAGTGAAAGCAGCTGACTGTCATTGCATGTGGTGCTCGACAAACACTCCAGTGGCAACACTCGCAAGTCAAAGCAGCTGACTGTGATTGCATGTGGTGCACGGCAAACACTCTAGGCATGCATGCAACACTCCACGGGTAAATGCAAAACTAGCGGCTTGTCTTCGAAGAGCCGCGGCGGCCGTCGGCAGGTGTTCAAACCTCAGTGGAACTGACTGAAACCTGGGAGCCTAAAGTGCCTGGGAGCCTAAACTGAAAGCAGCTGACTGTCATTGCATGTGGTGCTCGGCAAACACTCCAGTGGCAACACTCGCAAGTCAAAGCAGCTGACTCTGATTGCATGTGGTGCACGGCAAACACTCAAGGCATGCATGCAACACTCCACGGGTAAATGCAAAACTGGCGGCTTGTCTTCGAAGAGCCGCGGCGGCCGTCGGCAGGAAACCTCAGTGGAACTGACTGAAACCTGGGAGCCTAAAGTGCCTGGGAGCCTAAAGTGCCTGGGAGCCGCCGTGACAGGAATCGCAAGTCAAAGCAGCTGACTGTCATTGCATGTCATGCTATAATAATTTTTGCTTCATGTCCTGATTTTTGCTCTCGTCCTGCCCCCCCCCCCCCCTGAGGCTGCGGCTGCGGCTGCGGCCACAGCCGAAGAGTGATCACGACGAAGTCCATGAAGACATGGCGGCACGGGTTAGGGGTGGGCCTTGAGCCTGGCAGCCTGGGAGCCTTGGAGCCACCACCTACTGTAGTCTGACTGACTGAGCCTGGACCTGCATGCTGGGGTCTGACCGAGCCTGGTGCATTGTTCTGGGTCTGTGCATGCATGCTGGGGTCTGACCCAGCCTGGTGCATTGTTCTGGGTCTGACCGAGCCTCGTGCATTGGTCTGTGCATGCATGCTGGGGTCTGACCGAGCCTGGTGCATTGTTCTGGGTCTGTGCATGCATGCTGGGGTCTGACCCAGCCTGGTGCCTTGTTCTGGGTCTGACCGAGCCTCGTGCCTTGGTCTGTGCATGCATGCTGGGGTCTGACCGAGCCTGGTGCATTGTTCTGGGTCTGTGCATGCACGCTGGGGCCTCGGTCGGGGATGCACGGGCATCCCTCACCCCCGCAAGATGTCAGTGGTGGGACCACAGACATCTTGCGGGGGTGATGGATGTCTCTATCCATGCACGCTGGGGCCTCGGTCGGGGTTCATGCACGCACATCCTTCACCCCTGCAAGATGTCGGTGGTGGGACCACAGACATCTTGCAGGGGTGAGGGATGTCCGTGCATCCCCCGACAGGCATCAACTCCAACCAGGTGTTTCCACTGGAAACACCTGGTTGGATTGATGCCTGGTCTGACCCCTCGAGCCTGAAGGCTGCAGTTGGTTGTATGCAATGAACCCCACAAAACACCAAAAAATTAAAAATCCCCGAAACGGCCACCAAGTATTTGTATCATCAAACGTTCCACAGAGCTTCCCACGGTCTCGTTCGCAGCGCGGGCGGCGTTACCAGGCGCCTCAGACAGGCTTAGAGAGGCCAGGCTTCAGCGACTTAGGGCTTGGGGACCTTAGAGCGGTTTTGGGGTTTAGGGTTTAGGGTTTGGTTTAGGGTTTAGGGTTTGGGGTTTAGGGTTTAGCTTTTAAGTTTCAGGCTTTAGGGCTTGGGGTTTAGGGTTTAGGATTTAGGTTTGCGTTTGAGGGTTTAGGTGTTGAGGCTCAGGGTTTGGGGTTCATTCACAATAAACCCGAGAACCCACAACCGGCAAAGCCCCAATTGAACCTGAAACCCCCCCTTACACCCACGAAAAGCTGTCCACCCAAGCATATGGACATCCAGGTTAAATTGTATAAACCCTGAGTTAAGATCCGAATAGAAATCCGCCCAAACCCAAAAATTGCTCCAAACCCCGCGCAGCGGACACATATGGGAGTTTCCGAAAATAGGGGACCCTCATATAGTACCCTAAATATTAGGATCCTTACTACAAGGACCCCAAAATAGGGTCCCCTGATTTTCGGAAACCCTACACCCTAAACCTTATAGAACCCTTATAGATCCCTTTAATGAACCCTTGAAAGGATCCCTTTAAAGGTACCCCTCATTTTCGGAAACTCCCACATGCGCCGGATCTGAGGTGCCACACTTCCGCGACATCCTGGGCAACCTGCTTCCTAGGATCGAGTTCGGCTTGGGAGTCTGGGGGTGTTTGGGGCTCCTTTACACGGATCTATAGGGGTTCTATAATAAGGGTCTATAATAGGATTTAGGGTTCAGGGTGGAGGATTTAGGATTTTAGGGTTTGGGGTTGAAGCTTGGGGGGTTGGGGTCAGGAATTCGCCGGTTGGGATGCTACGATATGCCACTGCCGCCATGAGCGGCAATTGAACGTAACGCTTGGTCCTTGCTGCAAGCACCCTTGCTCAACTATCATAAAGGAAACGGTCACTGAAGAAACACGGAGCTAACTAGTATTGTCTAACGGTAGACAACACTAGCCAGTGCTACCACAGGAACCGTTAGAACAAGAACCATACTGATCATAGGCAATCGAACGATACATTTCATGTCTGTAGCAGCAGCAGACAAAGCAGCAGGACGCAGAAGTCGGAAGCTGCACTCAAAATGTGTAAGTCCTGAACCGCATGGCATACTGAAAGCCCAAACCGAATGAACCTTCAACCCAAAAAACCCAAAACCGCAAAGCCCCAGCATAGAGATCTCAATAATTGATTGGTGGTTGTCTTCCCTTATTGTCCATTGTATATATCCTATGGTAGACACTTACATATAACCCTTAGAGCTACCCTCTAGTAACACAATTTTTGAGGCCCCTTTCATAGTACGTAGTCTACTATAGCCCGAAGCCATCGAGCTGCGCTTTGTCCACGAAGCCGCGGAGGTCTTCGCCGAGTTGACGTGCTGCATCCACGGGACCTGAGAATTCTGCGAAGTGGTTGTCCAGGCAGGCGCTAGGACTTAGTTCCTGAAGTCTTCAAGTTGGGCTTGGGTGCTTTACAGCGCCATAGACGCCGCCATGGGCCATGAGCAGCTTGACTCCGTGCATCTGCAGAAGAACAGCTGTTGGGACACATCAAAACGACGCTGCCGATTTCCACAACAGAGATGTCGAGTCGCAACCGAGATCATCCGCGGCTCTGACATCTTAGATAAGTGCCCGCAACCATCCAACAGAGGATAAAAGGCACCAGGCCAGTTGCGAGTCTACGGGTTGGGGACCCTGTTGACGAATTGACCACCCCGACAGTTCACGAGAAAAACCATGAATGATCCGAGGAATACCATCAACATCAAGCTCCGGAGCCAATGCTTGAAGGATCAGGGGAATTAGCAAGTGGGAATAAAAGCTACTTATACTTAGGTCATTAAAGCTGCAAATGGCTGTAACCCTAGATAAGTTACTCACAACCCTACCACTCACCACCCTACTTACTAAGTCCCCCAGGCTCCTAGTATTGGCCCGGACACGAACCCTGACGCACTTAACCTTATCAACTATAAACCAGGCAACCAACGAACCCTTCGGGACCCAACTCTTCTCCGCATGCCGCTCCGTCTGCTTCCGCCGGCGGTTGTGGAGCCTTCCAAACGTTCGGGATCAGGGTTTTGGAGTGCACATTCTGATGGTGTATCCTGAAGCGAACGGTTTTTTGGGCTTGGGGCGCGCGGGCGCGAGGGTGGCCACCATCTTCTGAATGTCAGGAAGAGGGGGTGCTTTCGCGACACAAACTTAAAGCAAACACAAGTGTCAATCTTAGTTTAAGGCGTAACGGTCCGGGTTGGGTGCAAGTCATATGTAAGAATGTGTGTGCGTGTTTTTGCTTTCTTTTTGGGGGGTGGTGGACCTTTTGCACACAAGGTCTGCGGAGGTGCTGCGATTTGTGATTACAACCGATCTCGCGAGAATGGCGTCATCATGGAGTGTAATTATGCTCTCATGACACTGCAGTGGACCCACTGACACCTGAACCAGACGAGGAACCAGAGACAGCATAAGACACCCACACTCTTAAGCCAAACTGCCGAAAGCCACACTTCGAGCTCCGTAATGCGGGGTCCTGCAGCTAAGAATCTACCGAACACTGCGACCCCCACCCCCATATAGATATACCCTAAAACCCTGTTCTACTTATTTTGCTTAGAATATAAACATGCAGTATAATCTGCCCCAAAACCCTATTCTAACATAATTAAAGCCGCCACTCCCAAAGTCTCAATTCCCCTTGCCGGATCTGCCTGGCTCCAAGCACCAAAGCTGTCGATGCGCCGGCAGCTGACAGTCCCCAGGAGCCTCACTCGTTGTTGATTTCACCAGTCCCCCAAAACTAATGTATAGCCCGGGCTTTATATTAGACATATATTGTATAATTATAGGGCTTTATATCAGGAAGATGAAAACTATCCTAAATCGAAAGCCGTGCTCAAGATTGATTCTCGAAGTCGTTGATGGCGGGGATCTGGACAACAATGGACAATACCATGCGAATACCTCTACTTCCTCGAGGTCGAACCGACACTGCAATACTATAGGTATTGGTTTAGAAGCCCAATTACCCCCAAGCACCAAATCCTACACCCTATAAAGCTTTAGGCTTTACCTTAACCCCTTTCTATAAGGAAACGATCGAGAGGCAGGATTTTGGTGCTTAAAGCAGGGTTCAGGTTTTAGGGTAGGGCCCCTTTAAATTCCATATTTGGGTTTATTATACGTAATTAGGAACTACAAAAAGGAGGCTATGGTAGTCCAAAGTAGGGTTTAGCATCCAGAACTGATGGGAGGCCAAAAGGGGGGGTTAAGATTCTTGAGGTAGGGATTCCTCAATATGAACCCTATTATGGGAATCCTAATCCCTACTAAACCCCATAGACCAAAACCCCTTTTGGCCTCCTATGAACTACAAGATGCCTCGCCCTGCTCCGTCTGCCTTTGCCACTGCAGCTCTCCTGGAAGAGGCTAGGGGTTTGCGGGCTTTTGGGGACCGGTAAAGTGCTGCGGCATAGTCTACTGTATGCATATGTGTGTGCATACATATCTTCATATACTCATACATATATATACATATATATATATATGTACATATATATGTATGTATGTATATATATATATATATATATATATATGTGTGTGCATGTCAAGCATTTGTTGATTTATTTCTTTCTCGTTACGTATCTGTTCATGTTCTTGTTTATCTTCAAACCCGGGCCTTGAGCAATACTATTGATAGTTGCTGATGCCTCGTGCTAGTAAGTAGGGTTGCGGTTACCTTTATTGGGGCTACAAGCAAGTATGAACAAAGTCTGGAAGTTTGAAAGCCGGAGACTTAAGTTTCACCTGGTTTGGGGATTTGTAAGGTCGCGCTCGTGGTTTTCGTCGACAAGCTGAACTATAGTATGAGGCTGTGGGGAAGTTTGAGCCAAACGTGCAGGAGCTTCGTGCGAGACGACGGCTAGAAGAGACGTGCTTGTCACGCTGGCACCTTCAACGAATGTAGACATAACAACTACGCTAAGAATGTTCTGAGCAAGCATTAGCTCAACTACAGCGACGGACAATCATCACCAATGCCAATGCTCGCGCTACTACCTGTTTCCGCTGCCGAACTACCACGACGACGACCATTTCAACTACAGCAAAGGCAAAGACGACTACCAGGAACAAGTCGCTAACATCGCTACTGCTGCCAGTAGTAGTAGTAGTAGTAGTAGTAGTAGTAGTAGTAGTAGTAGTAGTAGTAGTAGTAGTAGTAGTAGTAGTAGTCGTCGTCGTAGTCGTAGAAGCAGTAGCAGTAGTAGTAGTAGTACTACTACTACTACCACCACCACCACCACCACCACCACCACCACCACCACTACCACTAGCACTACCACAAGTACTACGAGAAGGGACCCTTGGAACAGTGCCCCACCTCTGGACAGGCTGCTCCGAGCTGGCTCCAGCGCCTACATCACAGTGCTTTCGCTTTACTGTTTCGGGGTTTGGGGTTTTGGGGTTCCTTTAAGGGATCTATAAGGGTTCTGTAATGAGGATGTATAATAGGATTTAGGGTTTAGGGTTTGGGGGTCAAGGATCAGGGTTTAGAGTTTAGGGGCGATGTAGACCTGTGAGAGCGCAGGGCTCTGCATTAACTTCACAGCTACCCGATGCTCAAGATTATAAAAGTCTCTCTTTGGCCTGCTGGTTGATTCACTCCCAAAGCATCAACATCCCCAAACCCTGAACCCAAACCGAGTGTTAACAGCTTCTTCTCACGTGACCACTTTGTTGCTTTTAAAGTTGCCTGCTTACGAAACACAGAACTCCTGTCTAAAGACATTATACCCAACCCGTTGATATCTTGCGAGAGAGAGGAAAGAGAGGCCAACGAATCCTCATTATCTGACAGTCAGACACTTTTCGGAGCATTCCGTCTCGATGGCTGGATTTGTTCACAAAGCGCGAACGACACGGCGGTGGTTCAAGCGTCCCACGATTTGTCTGGAACCCCTAGGGCTTGCGGTGGAGGGCTTCTTGATTTAAGGTGTAGAGTGAACCCCAGAAACCTGGAACATGAGACCACGACCATAAGTGCTGGGATTCCCTTACTTTGCCTCTGGATCGCATGTTCCACCCTCTTCGGCTTCGACTGCAAGGTTCAGCGGTCCCTGCAACTCGCTACAAGCGCCGGAAACATTGCGATCGCTTAGGCCACGGCGGCGAGAAATACCGGAGGAGATAAAGCCCTGCAGCCACACTGTTGATGATGATGGCCCCCCAAATTAGTAAAGGTAATTATTAATGCGCCTGTAGTAAACCATCACGATCATCAACAACACTGTGCTTTACGATACTGGCACTGCTAGCTTGATGCTGCTGCTGGTGACGGTGTTGATGACGATGTGATATGGCTGGTGGTGATCGTGGTGGCGATGAGCAACAGTATTCTTCGGTAGGACACTGATAACATAGCATACACCAACATGCCCCTAACGTAGGGGCGTTAATAATTAGAATAGGATTTAGGGGCACCTAAAACTATAACTACAAAAAGGAACCCCAAAAATAGTAAAGGTGGCCCTATAGCAAACCTATGGGGGCTCGAATAGTCACCGATATTATTCCTCAGGGTTCCTTTTGTCCCTCTAAGGCCCCTAAAAGGTAAAACGGGTAAACTCTCGAACCAGAACCCTTGTACAAACCGTACAGGAATTGTCAGAAACCCCGCTCTAGTTCTTAAGTCACATATGCTACCGTGAACCCACCCCAGTACTCGCTTGTCCCGACAGGTGACGAGAAATCGCATGGTGGGAGGGGCTTTAGGGGCTTTGGGCTTAGGGTTTAGGATTCCGGGCTTAAGGTATTGGGTTTAAGTTTAGGGGTTAGGGTGCCGGGCTCATGGCTCAGGTTAGGGTTGAGGAGACTTCGCAGTCAAGTTCTGGTTAGGGTTGTTAAGAGTGGCCTAGAGTACCCTGACTTGGGTGACTCTGTTCATGATCCAGCTCCACAAAGCCTCTACATCAACACATAGCGTGCCTTTACGGCACGACAAAACCTGCATGCAATACCATACAACTACAATCCTAGCGTAGAAGTCTGATCATGAAGACTTCCACTGCTGGAGCTGGCATAGTATGGATCTTACAGGCAACGCCTACATTATTCCTGACCCCACTTTAATCCTTCAGATTCCGCTGCAGCAAGGGCTCAGGTTTTTTAGCTGTAGGACTGGTTTCGGGTTTCGGGCCAGACACAAGTTGCAACCTTCGGCTTCGGCCGACCACATTTAGGCTTCCACGGCTTTCCTTTTACATCCACATTCGATGTAAACACAGTAAACTCCATAAACTTGGAAGCCGGTTTTAGGCTAAATAGAGCTGGGATTCCCTTTACACTACTCTTAAGGATTGAGGCTATGGAGTTTCCAACTTTTGGGCTTCTACTGTAAGGTTTTAAGGCTCGAGGCCGGGGCAGCAGGGAGGGCTTGGAGGCTTGTGAACTGCACCTTGTCCATGCAAAACCCCGAACCGAGCTACCACCCAAGCCTAAGCCCAGGACCCCAGAAACGAAAGCCATAAGATAGGGGCCCATTACACTATAAATGTGATAAGGAACCCCCAAAATAGCATATTGAGGCCCTTGCTTCAGTGATGACTCAGAACAACATGGGAACGTGACACCTGCTCCAAGACCCTGGACCACAAAGGCTGATGAAATGCCCTAAACTCCCGCTAGCCGCCTATTGAACCCCAAACCTGAACCCTAAACCCTAAACCCGAAACCAGCCCTAGAAAAAAACAGTGTCGGGCCCCAAAAGATTCAAAGCAAACCACAGGCGCTGAACCCTCAAACCTCTCAACGCCAGACTCTGGGGACGCCAGGGGTGCCAATCCCCAGGCCCGAGACCCTAAACCCCTAAACCCCGAACCCTAAAGTCCCCAGCATCCATTCCCCTACGGTTGATGATATAAATCCTGCATTACCCTACGGGCCCTAAACTATGGGAACTATGGTATATTCCTTATTATGGGTAATGCAGGATTTCTATCATCAACCGTGTTCCCTACTAAGAACCAGACACCCTACTAAGAATCCCAAACCCTGAAGGCCCCAACACTGCGCCAAGATCCGGGCCGGAGCCAAAGCCAAAGCACCCGCCTCACGTATAGGGGTCTTTGTCATTAGAATAGGGGTCAGTGTAACCAACCTCGCCTAAGAGAATCTCAAGTGAGGTGTCGCGCTTGGGCCCTGAAACCCATATCGCGAAGACGTCACAAAGTTAGTTCCTGTCTAAGAGGATAGGCCACTGCAAAAATGCAGCACAGCATTACTACTAACATGTCTACTGGGGCTCAACCATGCGATCCTGTGAGAAAGTCTCCAACATCGTCTCTTCAAGCCCCAACGCACAATAACACCCTGTCGCCCCGAAGCCATGGCCCACCCTAAACCACCGCGAAACCCCTAAGCCCTAGGGTTTAGGGGTTTAGGGGTTTAGGGTTTTAGGGTTTAGGGTTTAGGGTTTAGGGGTTTAGGGTTTAGGGTTTGGGGTTTAGGGCCCAGCATCCTACATCTTCAGCCTCCAACCTCAAAAAGGGATTGAACCCTAAAACCCTCCTAAGCCACAAACCCCAACACCCCAAACCACAACACAACTTGCAACGATTCTGAAATCCCTCCCATGGCACGCGAAATCGATGGAGCCCGAACCCTGAACTTTGTGACAAGAAAGGAGATGTCGGATCCTTTTACGTAGGGCTCTGTAGGGTTCCCTCAGAGGGATCTATAGGCGGTTCGTCTAAAGGGATCCAACTGTAAGGGTTCTATAGGGGATCTGCTTAGGGCTTAGGTCTTCGGGTTCAGGGCTTAGGGCTTAGAGTTTAATCCTACACCCTAAACCCTAAACCGCTAGTTTAAAGCTTAGGGTTTACGGCCTCGAGTTCAGGCTTTAGCGTGAAGAGTTCAGGGCTCACTATACTGAACTTAGAACCCTAGCAAAAATTCAAATTTTAGCTGTTTCTTAGGGATTATAAATAACCAAAAATTAAAACATATTTCTAAGTACCCCTAAGCTTAGAGCATTGCGATGTATAGGAGTCGTCGGCTTCGGGCTTTAGGGTTTGAGGCTTGAGGTTTCGAGTCGAAAGGCTCAGAGCTGAGAGGTTTTAGGGCTTCGGATCTACGGTCATTCTGGCGATGTAGACAAAAAAGGCTTTACCTAGACCCCCCAAAGGAATTTGATTTAGGTTTCGGTTACCAGAATAGGGAACCTGAGTATATACTATAGATCCCTATGATGGTAACTGTCTAGACCCCCCAAAGTAGGCAAAATATTGGCCAAAACCCAAAACACTATAAAAAGGGCTATTCTTCTACATACTGTTGGGGTCCAGGTAGGTTTCAAGGTTCTTTTTTTTTAATGCGTAGTGACTTTTCCGTCAGGTTTCAAGGTTCAGGCTTGAGGCCGTCCTGGTTTGCCTTTGTTTGATGCTCAGGCGATCGGAACCCTAAACCCTAAGCCTTAGGTACTGCCCCCATACAGTAAGAGTCTATAATAGAGCTACTACTAAGGTCCTAATATATCTATATTATGAATATTATTCAACTGCTACTGAGTGGGGATCGGAACTCTAAACCCTAAACCCCTAAACCGATCGGGTGTGAGTGTGAAGGATTCGGAGTGCGAAAATCGCTATACCCCACAGGGGTTAAACCGTAATGCCTGATACCTGGACCCGGTATCAGGCGGAATAATAGCCTTTTATAGGTTTTGGGCCATTATTTTGCCTACTTTGGGGGGTCTAGGTGCGTGCTCAAATAATAAGAATAACAATAGCAATGACAATACTCAACAAATGCAGTAAGAACACTCCTACTCACAACAATAAGAACGAAAACAAAAACAAGAACCACAACAACAACTGGGTGCCGTACTGCCGCGACCGCCGTTGCGCAGCAACACTTGCGAGATGTCCTACACAGCTTCACAGAAAGCGTAGCCTGCAAGGGCAATTCAGAAAAACTAAACCTGAAGCCCTAAATTTAGGGCTTAGGCTGCCTGAATCCCTAAAACCCTAAGTCCCTCGACCCCGGTCCCTGAACCCTAGACCCCGAACGTCAGCATGCTTCCCAGAAAAAGGCGGGCTTGACAATTCGAACGGGGCTCGGGAGAAACAATTGTACAAAAGTAATGAGGCCTTTCGACGAATACTAGTACAAGCTAACCCTAACCCTAAACCCTCTGTATTCATGATGTATAGCATAAGAATGACAACATTAGACAGGCCCTTCGGCCAGAGACCGAGAGCATGGAGGCTTCAAAAAAACATGAGGTTCTTACATTGGCATGAGGATCCTACTTCTTTTTGTTCTGACCTACTCTCCTTGTGATGAGGTTGCTACCGTTTGAATCCCATTTCTTTGCAATACGGGCCCCACCTTCTTGAAGATCTGAATTCCTGACAAAAAGTATCATCCCCTGCTGTTTTTGATCTACGTAGTCCTAAACTCTAGGCCCGAAATCCTGAACCCAATTTCGAGGTCCTGCTATCGTCTGGTAAATGGTGATTGGTGCTTTCGGTGACCATGTTCGCACAACTGGCGACGTTTTCCATCTCTGTCTCACGGTCTTGCTGATGCGTATGGGTATTCCAGTACGGTTGGGTTGGGTTTTGGATTTCGGGTCTTTCACGACTTGCGGGCTTCAGGGGTGGCCTGAATGACAAGAGCAGGGTTTGGGAGTACATCATACCTCAGCTATACTAGTGTAAGGAACCCGAAAAGCAGTATTTATGGTTTTTCAGGCTTCCATATTTGGCTTAAGGCCTAGGAACCCCAGACCCTCCCTGCCCAGCACCATTGGTGCGTCCTGGTGCGCGGCATCATGGCAAGGAAATCTCACTGAAGGCTAGGAGTTGTAAGTATTTTGATAGGATATCAGTTCCGTCCGTGCAGAATCTTTGCAAAAATCATCTCGCAAGCAACATGCCTGGATGCTGTATCCACGTGGTTACGAACCTTCGGGCTAAAAAACACGCGGAGCTAGGGCACTGATAAGCCGAAGCCAACGGATGGAACCTTGAAGCCTTCCTCACAGAGGCTTTGGAGATTTTGGTGATTGGGAGTTCCCGAAAATTAGGGGTACCTCATGTTGGGTCCTTATAAAAGGATCCTACCATTTACGGTACTATTTTAGGGTCCCCTATTTTCGGAAACCCCCGATTGAAGATCCAGAACTTAGCTGTAGGGTTCAAGGGTCTAGGCTTTAAGGTTTAAGACTCCGGGACATTATGAGTGCTAGTGCTTTGCTCGCTCCTAAAGTAGTTAGTCTTTCCTTTGCGCACTGGGACTGGCTCAGTTCAAGATCACTTGGGAGGGCTGCAAAGTCCTAAGTGGCTTCAACTTGATTAGATGAAGGCCATCAGAGACTGGACTTGATGATAGGGCATTATAGCCACAGGAACTATTATTTCAAGCCTTTGCATGTGCGAATCTCTGTAAAATTTCAAGAAGGCTCCAGAAAGGAATCTCTCCATGCCAACACAAAGGCTGCGGCTTAGAAAGCGCCACCCGTGATTTCGCATGGAGCAAGTATATACAAGTCCAGAGCTACTGGGCCAGAACCCCTCGTGGTTTTCCATAAACTTCCTTCAAAGCTAAAAGCGAGGGCGGCAGATTTCGTCCAGAATCCCGGGACTGCTGCATATTCTGAGCTGTTGGATCATGTCTTCTACGGAACTGCATGTTACCGCGCAGAATACCAGCAACCGATGTACAGAAGGCATTGAAGGAGCACATATCCTGGTAATCCAAACACACCAACCAAAACTACAACAGCGATCATGCAGCAGTAAGCTGAACTCTGTGACGTCTTGCGAAATTAGCACACAGCTGCTTCTCGCCGTGATTGGCTCAGAAATCGTCACCTCGAGACACCACCTGTGCGGTCGAGCTTTTTCTCGGGTGTGGGACGGTTTGGGGTTCAGGTTGTACTCACATTCTTATTCCACAGGCTCCTGGTAAGTTCGACTAATCGTGCCACTGTTGATAATTCCTGCGCTGTTGCTTTTTCGATTGCCAGAAGCGAAACCTCCTTGCACGTCGGCCGCAGCAGAATGGTGTGCTCCATCTGCGTGACGTACCTGCGAATCAGATCGGAAAGTAGTGCCACGAGAGCAAGTTCCTCGACTTTGGGCGTGTTGTTTGTAGTTCTTGCTTGTCTTCGTGTTGTGCACATTGTTCATGACACACCGATTATTCTTCCCATCATCATTGCTGCTCCCCGCACTACTCAGATGTCTCTCCAATGATGCTGATGCTGGTTACATACACCAGGAGCCTGAAAGCCGACTTCTTGGGAGGCCCTGCTAAGCCCCGAACCCCCAAACCCTAAACTAGCCTCCAAAGCCCCTCAAGTAGAGGCCAGAGCGTTGGAACATCATTATCCTCATGTCCTTGACGTAGAATCAGGGGAATCCCAGCACTAATCATCCTGCATACATGTTCCAACTTTCGGGGATTCACTGTAAGCCCTGACCCCCTAAAACTCTAAAACCCCAAACCCTAAGACCCCAAAACCCTAAAGCCCCCAAAACCCTCAACCCCTCCTAAACGCTCACCCCCTATAGATCCCTTATAGAACCTTTACTGTATAGATCCCTCTTAACGGAACCACCATAAACCCCAAACCCCAAAACCCCTAAACCCCTAAACCCTAAACCCCTAAACCCCTAAACCCCTAAACCCGGCCATGCAGGCCCAGGTCACGAGCCCTTGGCATCACAGAGAGGCGGATATGGCTGGACAATGTCGTTGTCCACCAGGTTCTTCAAGGCCTGTAGCTTCGGCTTCAAAAGTGTAGGGCTTAGGGTGCAGGGCTTAGGGTGTAGGGGCTTAGAGTGTAGGGGCTTAGGGTGTAGGGGCTTAGGGCTTAATTAAGGTTTAGGGCTTAGGGTTTAGGGTTTAGGGTTTTGGGGCTTAGGGTTTAGGGCTTAGGGTTTAGGCTTTAAGATGAGTAGGGCTTACCTGGACCCTAAATACCCTACCCTTTTAAGGACGTATACAAAAGAAATCAGATTAAGGAGACCTACAAAAGGAAGGTTCCTCAGGGTCCAGGGCTTAGGCTTTAAGATGAAGGGTCTGGTCTAGTGTTCAGGATTCAGGGTCCAGGGTTTAGAATGTTTAGAGCTTGGAATTTACTTAAGATATACGGTTCAAGGTTTAGGGTTATGGTCTAGGATTTTGGGTGCTTAGGGTTCAGGATTTGGGGTTTACAGTTCAGGCTCAAAGGTTTGAGGTTCAGGATTTTAGGGTTCAGGGTCCAGGGTTTAGCGTTGAAGGTATTGAATTGAAATTTTGTTGAGCGGTTCTGGAGCCAGACACAGTCGTCGGAAAATCTGTAACCAGAACAACGGCATCGGTAGCTGCATCCTGGTTTCCAAGCTCCGGTTTAGGATGTACAGTTTCTCATTCGCCCTGGCTGCCGATGCGCACTTTATGATGCACGGGGAGAGGTTTCTAACGCGCGCCTGGTTTCTGATGCACACTTGGTTTCTCATGAGATTTGACTGAAAGCTCGCATCATGGCCTTCCAGGCTCAGAAACCCCGTTTCGGCTGCTTGCGGGGTTTGGGGTTTAGGGTTAAGGTATAAGATCGGCTCACAAGTCAGCAAACACGAACAACTGGACATACTGCGTGGAAGCATGAACAGGTGACACTGGCAAAAAGACGAACACGAAGACTAAGGCCTCTAGCAATATTGAGAAGCATGACCCCAGTCATACAGATGAAAACCACCACTGCCTGCGAGAAGACTCACAACACAAAGAGCAAGAAGTTGAGTCGTAATGAAGTGCCGCGATTAATCAACAACCCTTTCGTCAAAGGCTCTTATATAGAAAGAGGACCTCTCTCTAACAGCCGTAATGTCAGGACCCATCTTGTAACCTTTGAACTGTTTAAACCCTGAACCCTAAACACTCAACCCTGCAACAGCAGCAGCACGACGAGGTCCCAGCCATCAAGTGGCGGGTCTGACCCAGGTCATCCAACCACCGTCGGCAGAAACTGCGCAACCAGGGCTTAAGGCTAAGAGTTCAGACTTGGGATGTGGGCTTTTGTGTAAAATGTAGGGCTTGGAGAGATCAGGGTGTTTGGGGTTCATGGATGTCTGTGGTGTAGTATATCTTGCCGCCCAACTACAACGATGCCACCTACTTGCGGACCCAGACCCGAAGCCCTTGCAAACACGTTTAGGGTTTAGGGATGGAAGGTTTGAGATCTCGGGTCTAAGACGCAGGTCTAGCTGGTACTTCGGCGTGCGGGTTTAGGAATCCATAGTCGGGTTATGATAGCGGATAGGTGGGAGTTTCCGAAAATCGGGGACCCTAAAATAGTACCCTAAATAGTAGGATCCTTCCTATAAGAAACCCCAGTATAAGGTACCCCGAATTTTCCGAAACTCCCATGTAGTAGAAACAGCATGGTTGTCAAGGTTCGAGAATAGGGTACTCTCATACGGCAGGACATATCAACGTGGAATGTCGAAACCCCACGCGATAGACATGCCTCCTGAACTCAAAACTTGAAAGCCCAGACATTTTCCACTAAAGCCCAAACAAGCTAGAAAGATCCTTACTGCAAGGACCCTTACTCCAGCCAGCCCACAATTTCGATGTGTAAATATAGCATATTCAATACATCATACATATAAATATCGATATATGTACATATATGTATATACACATATGTGTATACGTATACACACGCATGTAACATGACCTGTTATAAGAAACTCCTGGCTTAATTAGCCCTGACATAGGTGCTCCTTAACCATGTGATTCCCCTGTAGGGGTCCTCAAAATAAGTGTCCCTCTATCTTGCCTCTCTAGAATGCGGGCCCGACTACTTAAGCTCTGTTTAGGATGTATACTTGGGCCTTAGTCCTGAAACACCCAGATCAGTTGCAGAGCATGAGCGGGGCGCACGCTAAGGTTCCAAAATTCTGCTCAATCGCATGCAGCAGGGCCTTCACCAAAAGGGTTCAAGGGCTTCGAGCTTTGTAGGGTTTAGGGTTTTTGGGGAAACAATTTGCAGGTTTCGGCTTGCGGGTGTGCTGGTCTAGGGATCAGGGTGTGGGGGTTCCGGGCCAAAGCTTAGGAGGTAGTTTGTGCTTATTGTAAGGTCCATGAGGTTGCTATGAGGCTATAAGGACTTATATGGGTTTCAGGGTTTAGGAGTCGTAGTGTGCTTGCGTGGTTCGGCTTTGAGGAAGAGATCTTTGCAGGAATCTCAGGAGCTCTGCAGTCAAGACTCGGCTCATGGCAAGCATCCCACTGGTAGGATGCCGGCCATCACCGAACTACTTTCATCCACTGCGCTCCTCCTCCTCCTCCTCCTCCTCCTCCTCCTCCTCCTGCATACTCCTCCTCCTACTATGCATCTGAAGGTTAAAACCTGCCTACACTCGGGGCTGCAGATTTGTGGTGTAGTGTAGGATCAAATACTTCGGTGAAACGCTGTCTACGGGGTGGAGTGGTGTCTAGCGTCAGCAGAGGTGGTAAAATTCACGAATGCACTGTTCGATGCTTCAGCCGGTCAAAGTAACCGCCTGCGAAATACATCGTCCTAGCAGACCAGAGACGAGACCAACATCCCAAACTCTTACAACCCCAAGCCCGAAACCCTATATATCCTATAAATCTATAAACCCTAAAACCCTGTAAACCTAAAAACCCCTATTAACCGTATAAACCCTATAAGTCCTATAAACCCTAAACAACCCTCAAGCCCCCGAAAGGAAGGAAGGCTGCAAGCCTTGGAGCTCTTCACTCGCAAAGGCACATGTTGCGCATCGAAGATCCTCGGCTTCAGGCTCAGGTTGAAGGCTTACTTAAAGGATCATGGGACTTAGTAACTAGGGTTATAATTAGGGTAACTATACTTGAAATTACTTATAACCCCAATTAGGGTACTTAAAACCTTACCTACTAAGTCCCATGATCCTCCAAGTAGCAGGGTTTAGGGAAGTCAAGCTAGACCGTCGGCTTAGTGGGGAGCTCCTGGGTAGGGTTTAGGGAGTCTGGGGGTTGAAGGTTCTGGGTTTAGCGTGTAGGGCTTAGCCAGGGTCAGGCTTGCCTTCATTGGTGCTACAAGTCACAATTGCTTTCAGTTTTGGCGCCGTACTGACACGGCTTCGAGCTCCAAGCGGCTTTGCGCTTCTCGGGGCTGGTGGATGTGAAGCAACCGGAGAACACCAAAGCAATTCAAGCCTCCGGCTTCACGACTGGAAAGGGGAAACTCTTGATATTGAAACTCTAGGGCATCAATCCCCCAAGCCCACGTATCGGCAGAGCTTTGCGAAGCCGGAGGCTCGCACATGGCAATCAAGGGGCTTTCACAAAACAGAATACAGTTTGTCAGTAGAGTAAACTGTACTCGCCGAAACCCGTAGGTTTTAATCTTGCGGCAAGGTTCTGTGTCTTGAAATCACATAACGTTGAAAGTCTCTGCGATTGCCACGTCACTGTTGAGTGGAGAGCAGTCTGAAACAAGATACAGACTCGCAGAATTGACGAATGCCATATCTAACCAAGGACCATGGAGGACCACTAATAAAAAGAGCAGTCCATCTTACTTGTTACACCAGCCACCGACAGGCGCACCGAATGAATTTTCAGTTCGCTGATGTCTCGCCATACTTGCCAGGCTTCCGAAAGAAACGTCCTGAAGTATGCGGAATAATGCTTGTGATTGTCGTCTTCCGCATCAAGCGAATACCACAGTCTTGTCAGGACTTTTACCGTGGTCTTCAAGCACGGCAGCTTGATGACGTGCAGGTAAAGAGGCGTTTTCTTTCTCAAGCCGACTCGGTAATTGCTTCTCCTGCATTCTCAAGAGGACCGGGACTGCCACAAGAGCTGCAAATAAAACAGCGGCGATAGCAAAGTCTGCATTTGCAAGCGCGGCCAAACAGCAGCACAAAGCACAAGATTCACCAACCATAACGCAAAGCAAGAGAAGTGCAAGAGAAGCTGTTCTTGCAGCATTCATGTGCTGCCAAGGATCTTCATGTAGTGGGAGCACTCGAGATCCTCCACTACGTAGGCTTTGCCTTGAAGCCGGGAAGGACAGTACGGCTGATCGTGTGCCTGTGAAACTGCCCTGAACAACCCGACACCCTCAAACTATTGTGACCCTCAGGGGGTTCAGGGGCAGGGGTCAGTTTTCAGGTCCCTGTCGTGGGTATTAAGGCCCCCTACCCCCCTTCCCCTGAACCCCCTAAAAAATTACTATGGGGTTCTGTAATCGGGGTTCAATTATAGGGCTCCCTTTGAAGAGTCCTTATGATTGAACCAAAGACTTACAAGCTTACAGGCTTGGCTCCGCATTGAAAGCAGCTTGCAACATTGCTCTCTGAGTCCCACACCATTGGATGCAAAAGTCTCCTTGGCTGTCTTGAGGTTTCGGGATATTCTAGTTTTGGCATTGTATCTTATAACCTTGTATAGTCCATCTTTTGTTCCACATCCTGAAACAACATATCTTATGTGAAAGATATGTTCTACATAACCTATCTTATATTGAACATGGTACATTGTATATCAAATATTATATGTTACATTATACTACATACCAAGCTGTAGTATCTATGGTATATACTACATTACTACGTTACATGTGGTCCAGCAACGAAAGGTGAAACCGCCGCATGAGCCAGCCCCTGACTTGCCAAACATGCATCATCCAGAAGGTCCAAGTACACTGCCATTATGGAAATATAGGTCCCCAAGGACCATTCTAATGAAGGTTTCGGGGACGTAATTCCATAACATTACTATGTATAGATCCTCTTGGTCACGTTTTCCACGACCCATCTCACTGGTTGCCCCCCTAACAATTGCCCGTATCATAGAACCCTCACAGTACCCTAATATCGCTTAAAGATCCCTGATAGTAACCTAGACCCTAAACCGTGGCTCTGGGTTCTTAGGTCCTATGATCGAACCAGTTTGCGACATGTCGTGCAGAAGCCGAGCATCAATGGCGTAGAACTCGCCCTCCTCCATGATGGTAGACTCTTGGTTCTTGGTAATGGGTACCTGAGGACGGGGGTTAGCATTTTGCCTTTCAGGGTTTTGTAATTTGGGTGTAAACCTAAGGCCGTGCTATACAACCCATTCGATCCGCAGCAAGAGAAGGGGTGCTTGCGACTGCAATAAACACTTGCAGTGTTCGTCATCACAACTCCAGTAAGAACGACAGAACGACACAAATACTGACACTAATGGCTACTGATGCCCTTAATACTGCTGTAGC
Organism: Symbiodinium sp. CCMP2592; assembly: GCA_905221615.1. Lineage (NCBI taxonomy): Eukaryota > Dinophyceae > Suessiales > Symbiodiniaceae > Symbiodinium > Symbiodinium sp. CCMP2592. The sequence continues at coordinate 304,432 of CAJNDT010005556.1, read as the reverse complement.
TCCAAGAAACAGGTCATCTGTAGTAGTACGTATATAGTGAACATAGAACAAGTAAAACAAGAACCCTTATGGAATGAATTGGCAACTGTCTGGTTAGCCCCCTATATAAGATACAACAGACTCCCGAAGGACGGGAGTACGAACCTCCCCTGCGCGGCTAAATTCGCAACACTTCCCAATAAACCCTCCCTAAGCGGTCCTAAGTCAAAACCTCACGGAGAACGTCTGAAAGCACCCTTCCGTACTTAGACCCCCAAAAAGACGGACAGCCCCACCTCGACCCTAAACCCACAACCCCTGAAGCCCACAGCCGAGACAGTCCCCTGCCGTTGCAAGCGAGCTGCCGACTTGCCGCCATGGATCTGGTAAGGTCCAATGGAGTGGCCATTGAGGTTCCGGACCGGCTTGATGGGCCAGGTCTGGCAAAAGACAATGACAGTAATGATAATAATAAAGATGAGAATAGTAATGATAAAAATAGCAATAGTAATGATAGTAATAACAATAACAATAGCAATGATAATAATAACAATAACAATAGTAATGATAGTGGTAGGCAGATGGGGCTTATGAGGAGCTTCATGCTCTTCAGGGCTCCTTCAGGCTCTTCAGGGCTCTTCAGGGCTCCGTGGGGTTCCCTGGGGTTCCTTAGGGTGGGTTCCTTAGGGTTCCTTAGGGTGGGTTCCTTGGGGTTCCTTAGGGTTCCTTACTGTTCCTTAGCGTTAGGGTGGGGGGTGGGTTCCTTGAAAGTTCCTTAGGGTTCGGTAGGGTGGGTTCCTTGGGGGGTTCCTTAGGGCTCTTTCGATCCTCTTGAGGATCTCAGCCCTTGTAGGCTTTCGGGTTTGAGGAGGAGCAAACCCTAAACCCGAGACCCCTAACCGAAATAAAACCCAAATCCCAAACCTGAAACTAAAGCTAAACCCCAAACTCTCAAAGTGAACCCCAAACTAACCCCAAAACTGTGAAAGAAAAAAACCCTATACCGTGAACCCTCCTTTGGCCTTGCCATTCAGCTCGATCTCGTAGGACCTGAGCTCGTAAGCTTCTAAAGACTCCTTTAAAGGAACCCTTACAGGAGGAACGGTTTAGGGTTTTGGTTTTAGGGTTTAGGGAACCCCTAAAGGAACCCTTCAAAGGATTTGAAATCCCAACACAACAGCATCAAACTCGTCCAACGGCTTATGTCTAAAAGCTTGCACGTGGAGCTCCCTCGTACACAGGCAGACCCTGTGGAGGCCCTATACGACACCGTAGCAAGTCGGATTAGCGCACTTACAACACACATGCCTAAAGAACCGTGATGCCACCATATGAACTGAAAGCCGAAGGCGAACACAGACACGAGAAAGCTGAACATACTGATAGACAGTCCTGCGCAATTCCTAGATCCTACAAACCAAACCCCGATCCCAAACCCCAAACCCTTAACCCTACGCCCTAAGCCCCGATCCGCAAACGGCAAACCCAAAAGTTTAAACCCCAAAGCCCAAACCCCAGCTCCCCAAAACATTTCACCCTCTTGGTCTCCTGGGCTCTTGCATAGTGTTTCCTTGCTATTATGGTTCCATATACAACCGGGGTCTATAGTTGATAAGAATGTTAACGGTGTTTCTTTGCCATTCTGGTAACTTAGACTAACCTCTTCACAATTTCTTTGCTCTTTTGGTACCTTAGACTAACTTCCGTAGAACGCGCCCAATCTTTCTCGGCTTTTTCCTCGGCCATCCGAGGGCTCGGCTCGATCGTCTCCTGGATGGCGGCCCCGATGTCTTGGAAGCGCGCGTCGATGCCCGCTTCCTCTCAGGCGGAGGGAGGGGGGTAGGGTTCCTTTTAAAGGGATCTACAACGGGGCTCCTTTAAAAGGATCTATTAGGGTTCTATAATGAGGATCTATAGGGTTCAGAGTTTTTTGGGGCCCAGAGACTCCAACACCCCTTAATTAAGGAATGTACCTTAAATGATAAGGGGATTCATATTATGACTTAAGCTATACTCCGTAGTTAAGGGGTATTGGGCTCTCTGGGGTATCATAAGAAGGCACTATTATTTACCGGTTCTAAGCCGGATCATGTGCCCAGCGACCCCTATTCTGGTAAACAGTAAATTGCGACATAGTTGCCATAAAGATCAGGAGACACTATCCTACAGTCTCCGGAGCAACACACTTTCTGCCGTTCTTGATCTGATGTTTGTACATTGTCGTCTCAACAGTGATCGCTTCGCTGTTGCTAGCACGGTTGGGTTTCAAGGCAGAAGAGTTGCTGTTTTAGGGTTTAGGGTTTAGGGTTTAGGGTTTAGGGTTTAGGGTTTAGGGTTTAGGGTCAAGTAGCCTTGTTCGCAATTGCTGTTAGCACCGTCTCGGCATGGACTACATAAACAGACAGTAGCAGATGGAAGACACAAGACATCGGTCGGCTGATTAGGGCTGAGGGCTTCTGGGTTAGACGTCTACAAACCCATGAACTTGCCATCTACCTCACCATTCATCACCAATCAACTCCTGAAGCCAGGCCAACCAACCCGACAGGCGAAAACACATGAAGAAGCGATGGCATTAAGTCAGCATACATATCAGGATCGCGAACAAAGCAGCGTGAAACAAAAACTAGCCAAGGGAGGAACTTGACGGTTACCACCGCCGGATAGAAAACGGCAAGCTAGCTCACAACAATCATGGATCCAGCGCATGCTCTACGAAGCCATAAGCCATAAGCCTTTAAAACTGCATCAAGCAAAACTCAAAGTTATAACCCTACACCCCGAAAACCTAAACACCCAAACCTAAAACTAAACCTCGACACCACCAAAATTGACCGCTATACGGGCTCCAACAAGGTTCGAGGACCCGGGCTGCAGCATGAAACCCTATGCTACTACTTTAGGGGCTTCGGGGTTTAGGGCTTAGGGTTTAGGGGTGTAGGGTTTAGGGCCTTCACTTCTTAACAAGTAGAATAAAGCTTGGGCAAATTATTGTAGATTATTTAGGGACCATAAAGGGATGTATGATTTTTAAGTACTGTATAAGCCCCAGAACGACCAATACCAACACTTTAGACCAAAAATCCAACCCTTAGGATTTATGGCGCTTTGTGGTTTAGGGTCCTTTTCGGTGCTTGGGTGCTAGGGGCTTAGATTGTAAGATTTTGGTGTTTCTGGGCCGCTGAAGCCCTCAACTCCGACGAAAGAAGCACGAAGCACTGTGCCGCCTTGACTCCAGTGTTGGTTCCTGCCTGACTTGCCTCAATGATGGGGTCATACCTCCGGTTCCGGCAAGGAGGGGTTGGGTACGGGCTTATTGGGTTTAGGGTTTACTTTCGTCCCTATTGGGGTTAGGGATTATACTTGAGGGTTTATTAGGCGGTGTGGTTTAGGGGGCTGGATTCATTCTTCTCTGGTTTTGGGGGTTCTGGTTGGGCACCGTTTTGCTTCAAATGGCAGACAAGGGGACAAGGCATTCAAGACTTTCACATGAGAGAGAAAGGGAGCCTGAGGATTGAATTCTGATGCGGTTCAGGGTGTGCGGTTTAGGCCTGGGTGCTCAGGCTTGAGGGCTTACGCTCAAAGTGCAAGGACATTGGTGGGAAGTGCAGGTTAAGGCTTCACCGTCGGAGTTGACAAAATTAAGACGCGGCTCAATCTTACAATTTCTTGAATTTTTTCGGCACGGTCACCCACTCTCGAACTTCTTGAGGTGGTAGGTCTTCTCTTGCTGACTCTTGTTTGAAGATCCCAACACCGGCATCGACAAGCAGGACGGGTGCCGGTACGTGACATGCTCCACCTGGCTCTGAAACCTACACCTGTAGCCGTTCAGAACAAACCAGGCCTCTCATTGAAGGCGATGGTAAAGGCGCAGTCGACGATACGACCACCTGCCAAGCAGTACTATCGTACATAAAGCTACCAGGAAGAGAAGATCAAGCATATCATATCATACTAAGATAAATAACTTCAAACACAGACTATGGTACTATACTGTAACATAGTAGTAGTACAAGCTGCAGTGGCATAAATAACGAGGACGACGACCACGACCACAAAGGCGACGACAGAAATCTCAACAGGCGGAGATCACCTCAAGACAGGACGCTCACAGATCATCATAGAGAACCTGCAGACCCCTAAACTGCGAACCCTGAATCCTCCAGACTCCTGAAACAAGGAGAAGCCGGGGTTTGAGCCTACTTGAACACCGAAGTCCAACTTGCAGACGTCATCGTACTGCAAGACCTTGGTGGGAACTTTTGTCGGCGAAAGGTCTCAGAGTCTGAAGGTCACAACAGCACAGCACCGGAGCTTCTTTCGTCAATACTTCTTCTGCCGCAACCCTTTTTCACCCTCATTCTTCCGCGCATGGAAGTGCCACAGCTCGAGCTCGTGTTGTCAGCCTCCCGCACAGAGCACAAGTGAAGCAATCAACGCAGGCATCGGCTACGCAAAGCCGAAGGCAGCAACCGCAATGCAGGACAACTGTTTTAGCTGCTCCGCCAGGTTCTTCGCGTTAGGTTCTACGGTGAGATCAGATCGTCCAAAGCATCTCACTCCTCATCCTCGTCCTCCCCGGCAGCCTCCTTTGCTGCTGCTGCCTGGAGTTGCGGCTTCTGGAGCAGGGGAGCATCCCTAGAACTAAACCAGCCAGTCAGTCGACGACAGGAAGCTCCAGCGACGGGGAAGCAAAATGCTGCAGCAAGCGGAATAAGCTCTTCGGTGCTTAGGCTTTTGGCTGTCGGCTCTGTTTCGAAAGCCCTGCTCACTGACGTTAGGGGCTAAGCATGCAACTGGCTTAGAACCTCAGAGTTATAGACATGAGGATTGTGGTATACGCCAGGTTGAACTTCGCAATCGTAACGAGAAGGCAGTCACCTCGAGTTTTCCGGAGTTCCGGGGGGGTGCAGTGGGCCGACGAAGGGAAGGAGCTTTCGCTTCATGTGCGTGATCCGTGAGGTTGCCGGGGATGTACTCGGTACATCGGGCCCCAGGACGGCTGAATCTGTGTGCAAGCCGGCAGTTTGCAGCTATGAATTCCTACACTGCCCCTTCTCGAACCCTTTTGAACCGCTAGTAACGCTGAACCCCATACCCAAAACCCTACCTTAAACCCTCAACCCACCGCTTTAACCCCGAAACCCCAAACAACTCCCTAAGAAACCCCAAAAGCAAAACCTTAAGCCGAACACCCTAAGAACCCTAAATTTTGAACTCCTAATCCAAACCGCAATCCCCAACCCGCCTTCTTCGCAGCGTCGGCCGCAGCCCGGGCCTCAAAGGCCTGAAAAGGACTGGAAACAGAAGGAAGAGGGTTTTGGTTTAGGGATTATGGGATTTAGGGTTTAGGGTTTAAGGTGTTCGGCATGATAAACAGTCAGTGGGAAAAGTGAGCTGAGGGACTTCTTTTACTGCACCAGGGTTTGATAGAGGCTTGGAAAATGGTGAAATGGTGGGAAAGAGAAGAAGGGAGAGGGGCTTATCTGGAGATTCTCAGGCTTTAACAACCCTGGAGTCTAGGTTTGGAGGCTTATTGGTTGGATTGAGCCTTCGCGTCTGTGCGTTGCGTCTGGGGCCTTACTGGTTCTGAGCGAGTTGTAATTGGGTTTAGTATGATGATATACGGGATCTGCCAAGCTTTCTTTAAGGCTTGCAAGGGTTGTAGGCTTGCTAGGATTTGCGAGGCTGCGTGGCATCCATACACACATGCATGCATACCTGCCTACCTCCCTGCCCCAATGTTGCATCCTGAAGCCCCACACAGTGCCTTCATGAGGGTCTTGTAGAACGTCTCATCTCCCTTCTTGTTCGCCTGGCTCTCAAGCATTAAGGGAAAAAGGATGCAGGCCCCCGGGTTTAGGACATGGTCATCATCGCCATCATATCTTCATCATCTCCTGCTTCAGCAACATATACATCAACATCTTCGCCTTAATCAGCATCACCGCCACCATCATACCCAATACTCTAAGCCCTAGGTTAACATGATACATGTGGCATTCAGGCTTCGGATTTTACCGGAAAGTGCAAGTATCGAAAAGCTCCCAGTTTTCGCCGCCTGTTGAAAAAAGTATACGCTACACAATATAGTTGCCTACAGGACGAGTCGATGTAGCTGTAGTGTACTATATACTTATTGGGTCTGTAGCAGCAACAGCACCACCATCAACAGCAGCACCAGCGTCACCAGCACTTGCACCGGCACTTGCACCAGCACTTGCACCGGCACCGTCACCAGCACCACAGCACCACCGCCGGCGCCAGCGCCAGCACCCACCAATACCAGCACCCGCCGTTTTGTCGTAAGTTTTTGGCCAATGCCCCACTCCCTGACCCACAAAACCCTGGCAGCATCGACACACACGAGTTATCACAAAGAGCGCCAGAAAAATGAAAGGCAATTGAAATATGCGGCAGCCATGCTGATGCTAAGCATACCTTAGAATAACAAGAGAAGAAAACACGAAAGTAAGAAACCGCAAACAACAGCAATGTGACAAGCAGTACTAGTACTGGTATATTTTCAAACGAAACGGCGCAGGTCTCATTATTATTGCTATTCTTAGTACCGTTACTATCGTTGTTGCTGCTCTTATTATTATTGTTTGTAGTATTGGAACTGAGACGGCGCAGGTCCTTGTTGTACTTCTTGGACTCCTCGATGCGGGCCTTCTTGCTCTTCTGCACCTGTCGACCGCTTCATTGGCACCCAATACAGGGCCTGTTGCAATTAGAACAGGGTTCCTGTTTGAAGAGGTCTATAAGGGCGACTATAAGGGCTATTAAGAGGACTTAGTATAGGGGCCTTAAAGATTTCAATGGGGTTTTGGAGTATATTACAGTGTCATCATAATGAGGAGTCCCCACGATAGCACTGGGCCCCTATCCTACACAGGACAGAAACACCATCAAAACCCCATGCCTGGTCGTACTCGGCAGTGCCCTTCTCGGTGGCCTCTCTCGGAAGGCTGTGTGGCATACACATACACTGCATACACATGCACAAGCACAGAACACTTCTGCCTAGATCACACGCACACACAGCCACCACACACATCCCTAAGCCCTAAACCCTCAATACCCCCTAAACCCTGATACGCTTGAACCCCAAACCCTCAATAAACCTTGACCCATAACAAATAAACGCAAAACCTTGAACCCTAAGCTCTAGACCTGAACCCCAAACCCAGAATCCCTACCATGGACCCCTTAAAGGATCCTTTACAGGATCCCTTAAAGGATCCCTTAAGGGCGTGGGGCCTTCTTTGCCACGAGCTTTCGCTCGGCAGCTCCCGGGTTCAGCTCCTCCATGAGAGCCTCACAGAGGTCGAACTAAAGGGGGATGTAGGGGGTTCCTTTAAAGGGCTGTATAAGGGTACTACAACGGTAGTATGAAGTCGAAGGGGGCCAGGCTTGGGGTTCATGGGTCGAAGGTTTTGGTGTCAGGGATTTAGGGGTTTGGAGTTTAAGGGTTCACGCTTTGAGGATTTGGGGTTTAAGGATTTAGGGATTTGGAGCTTGAGGGTTTAGGGTGGTAGCTTGTGGTGGGAACAGTCAGGCGTTGGACGTTGTGCTGCTTGTCACATGCATCCCGGTCTATTCGCTGTGATCACTGTGGAGAGTTTGTGTCAGGCTGGCTTGAGTTTCTCAAACTAGGGGACGAGATGCCTCAACAAGTCCTTGCAAACAGAAGGCGGGGTGGCAAAAAAGGCATGGCAGATGAGATGAGTCCCCGGCCTTGTTCTTCAGGGCATTGGCCTTCTTCATGCTGGTGGGGGGCTCGACCTTGGCCCTGAGGACGGACTGGACCTCGGAGCTGTTGATGATCCTGGAGAGGTCGGCGTTCTGCATGCTGGCGCGGGGGAGGTGGTAGCCCTTCTTCATGGGCGCGCCGCCCTTGGCGGTTCCGTAGATCTCGGAAAGGCGCTTGAAGGCAGACTCGGTCCAGATGATGAAGCGGCCGAAGCTGCCTCCCGGAGCCAACCTAAGGAGGTTCAGGCGATCCACGTGGGCGGTCTCCACACCGGGGATGTTCCTCATGGCCTTGGTGATGCCGTTGTCCTCGTTGTAGATCACCAGAGGACCCAAGCGGCGGACATAGCGGCGGTTGCGTGCCTTGCCCTGGCCGGCACGGATCTTCTTGGAGTCCATGATCTTCTGCAACTCATCTCCGCATCCCAGCTTCTGGAGGGCCTGGACGGCGGCCTTGGTCTTGGTCAGGGACTCGATGCCATCGGAGACGACCAAGGGCAGCTCTGCCACTTTGCTGATGCGGTGTCCGCGGGCCATGACCAGCGGCGGCAGGCTGCTGGCAGCCAAGGCCACGGCCACGGCGTGGCGCTTCTTGGTCACGTTCACGCGGCGGTGCCAGCGGCGCCAGATGCGGGTTGGGTTGAACATGCCACCTCCGCGTGCCTGGTTGCCGAAGGCGGCCTGGCCAGCGCGGTGGGTTCCGCCACCAGGGGCACGGGGGATACGTGCCACAGCACGGCCTGTGCACCAGGACTCCGCGGCGGTGTCGTAGCCAGCCTTGGCGCTGACTGCATAGGCCTGGCGCTTGTTCTTGGCCATGTTCATGTGCACATCGCGGACGAGGTCAGGGCGGAGAGGGGAAGTGAGGACATGGGGCATCTTCACTGTTCCGGTCTTCTCCGTGGGGTTCTCGAAGTTGAAGACAGAGACCAAAGGCCGTGCGGTTGCCATGGCTGCTCGAGTGTCCAGCGACTATCGGGGAGAACTTCTAGGCGGAGGCTTCAGCCAATAACCTTCGCGCGTGCAAGCAGTCAGATCCCGAGACAAGGAACGCTTCCTTCAAAACTCACGAATACTCCGGACGGTGCACACTACTGCTAATTGGACATGGACTGAATACGATCTGATGCTTCTATGCACCTGCTCGCTCCAAAGCTATCCTGCGTTACTTGCTTCATGCAAATGACCGCAATGGAGGTAGGTGAGGCTTTCATAACATAGTCAACTGGACTCCGCCGCAACAGATGGACTGCTTGCACCCGGCCTAGCGAGCTTCTTTTCGCAGGGTCGCATCGAGATCGTACACCATCTCCCGCACTTGTCCGCTTCTTATCCCTTTTCGCCAACGTCAATGTGCACTCGGAACAGAATGCTGAAACCTGAAGAGTTTTTGCTCACCAAGTCTAACCCTGACTGTCTGGCCGATCAAGTGGACTCCTAACTGGCTACATGAAGTCTTGCATGATGACCCTACTTTGGACATGTTTGAGCCAGAAGACATCACGGAAAGGCTCAAAGCCTCGAAGAGTGCGAGCCCAAGTCGATTTCCGGGCACTCGCAACGAAATTCCCCTCCAAAAGAACCTTTGGGGTTTAGGCATTCCCCGCTAGTTACAGGTTCATGGGACTTAGATGGACATAGTAACTAGGGTTACGCATAAGGCAACTATACTTATGAGGTACTTTTCACCTTACTAAGTCCCATGATCCTTCAAGTAGATTGAGCCTCGTTGCGCTTCCGTCTCCCCCTGAGCTGCCTTCTCACCATAAGGCTTTAATCAATATACGAAAACTTTCTCGATTTTTATCGCATATTCACAACTTACGATAGTACACCGCAATATACTCAAGTGTACAATAGTCCGCATTCTAGTATAGACTAGTATAATATCCTATCTTGTGGTGTATGATGACAGCCTTTTTTGTAATACATTATGGTATCTTACAATCATAGCAGACCATAGAAGCCTTGCTTTGCAAGCCCCTGGCAGTTTCGTCTCCGTAGTTCGGAGTGTAGTGGGCGGCCACCTGGCACAGACATGCAAAGACCGGGTGTTGGAGCTTCTCCGGCAGTGGAGGGTCCCGTTGGGCTGTAGGCCTTGGGCTCTAATGCTGTAGGACTGTACTTAAAGGATCACGGGACTTAGTAACTAGGGTTATAATTGGGGTAACTATACTTATAACTACTTATAACCCCAATTAAGGTACTTATAACCTGACTTACTAAGTCCCGTGATCCTCCAAGTAGGGGCTTGAGGGATTTAGGCTTTACGGTTTAGGGCTATGGGGCCGTTAGGGTTTGCGGACGGTGTGTGTGGAGTTTCGGCCTTGGGGTGCATGGTTTGCAGCCGGAAATGATTGCAACACTACCGCATTTAGAAGGGTCTTCATAATGAGAACAGGATTTAGGCAGATCGTGCGTATCAGACGGGTCCTGGTGGGGTCTAAATTTTTTTCCACGCACAAGATCTTTCCATGCTTTGCGGTACAACATCAGCATATAGGGACGGTAAGGGACAGTTGCATGCGATGTTCTAAACCCGACACCCTGAAGCCAAAGGCCAAAGCCCCAAGCAAACTGCAAATCCGACGCCCCACCTGGACGATCATAGGACTTAGTACCCAAGGCTGCAAGTATCGAAAGTATCGAAGCAGACCCCAAACTCAAGTTCAACCAGAAAACGACCCAAACCCCAAGCTCCAAGTATGAAGACCTAAACCTGCAGAATGCAGCACTCCACATCACACCTAAGCCCTGAATAGATTCACGGTAAAAACAAACACCCCCAAATCCGACAATATAGGGGCCGTAGTGACTAGACCGGGGATTTGCGGGATGTTATACTATACTTTTATTATAACTTTTTTCGTGAATATCCGCAGATGTATTTCAACGCCTAACTAAAACATGGCGCGCTGGCCCAGTTGAGGGAGCAACCTTAGCTCGCTCGGGCTTCATGGGCTTAGGGCTTTAGGGCTCTAGGGTTCAACCTTTCAGGCTGTAAGTAGCCGCTCCAGGATTTTATGGACTTTCTATGACTAGACCCAAGAGTAACCTAGGAATAAAACGGGTGCCCTTTCTGGTTTAAAGGGGCTTATAATAAGGCAACCTAAACCCTAAAAAAGGGAATAAGGGCCTACTCTGGGTCCCTTGATTGAGGAATATACCTTAAACTATAGTAGGATCCCTACTATGAGTTAAGGAACATTCCTTAATTAATATACCCTAAACTACAGTAGGATCCCTGATATGAGTTAAGGAACATTCCTCAATTAAGGGACATTACTCTAGGTCCTCGACGGTGTTTAGGACTTAAGGCTTAATGGGGCCCCAAAAAAGCACATAAGCAAAAATGAGGGTAGGGACGTCCCATATAAATCCCCTTATAATGAAGCCCAATAAGGTAGGCATATCCCCATAAAATGCTTATGCTTATGTGCTTTTTGGGTCCCTGACTTAAGGCTTCGGACTGGAGGCTTCGAGCAGGCGTCTCCAGGGGTTACAAAGCTTCTGCTTGGAGGATCATGGGACTTAGTAAGGTGGGCCTTAGGGTTTAGGGTTCCTTTAAAAGGGATCTATAAGGGTTCCTATAATGGGATCTATAAGGGTTTAGGGTCTACTTAACGGATCATGGGACGTAGTACATAAGTTATAAGTACCTTCAGTTGGGGCTGTAAGTATAGTTATAAGTATAGGTTATCCTAATTATAGCCCTAATTACTAAGTCCCATGATCCTTTAAGTGGCTTCTTGGTGTAAGAAACAAACAGCTTTGGGGTTTGGGGTCTAGGATTCCAGGTTTAGGGTTTTGGGTTTAAAATCAGCTTTTGGAGTTTAGAGTTTAGGTTTGCAGTTTAACACGCACGGAGGAGTTGTTCAAGGTATTTTGCATGTTCGAAGTCTGGATTTAAGGTTTAAGTGTCGGCTTTCAGGTTCACGTCAACCTACCATAGCATAACTATCCTTCTGTTGCCTCCGTATAAACACTAAGTGTTTAGGACCCCCTCCGAAAAATCGGTTCTGGCTGCTCAAGCTGGGCTTAGGGTCAGTAGTGCCTAAGCCCCCAAGCCCGCGAACCCCGAAGCCACGCCAATTCCCAAAAGAAGCCTCCTTTCCTTGGCTGACTGCTGAAGTTAACTTTTAGCCTCCTTATTATAGTTCATATAGAAACCCAAAAAGTTAAAGTCTAAAGAGCCAGCCAGAAGAACGCCAAGTTTCATCTCTCTCGCCGCAACCTATGATCCCCCAAGCTCCAGCCCAGCCCAGACGAAGTGACACCCAAGAGCCCCGAACACAAAACATCAAAGCCTTGATCTTGATCTCCTAACCCGAGAGACCCCAAGCCCTGAACCCCACACGCTAAATCCTAAACCCCCAAAAGTAGGTCTACACAGGTTTGGGCTCGACGTAAGAACCCTCGGAACCCGTAGCTGAGACCGGGTCCTGTGGGGAAGCCCCATCCTGCTTCCAGACCGTTCGCCTGGGAGGGGGAGACCCGCGTGTAGAAGCCTACATAAGTACCAAAAAATCCTGTTCCTGGTATTAAGAATAATCTTAAGGAGCACAAACCCTATTCTACATACTCGGACGCCAACATTATAGAACCCTTATAGATCCTTTATAGACCCTTTTGAAGGAACCCTATGCTGATTCTTCAGGCCCCTACATTGTAGAACCCTTATCGACCCCTTTTAAAGGAACCGTATTCCAATTCTTCAGGCCCCTTAAGTTAGATCCCGAACCCTCGGCTTCGATCGCCGGCTTCGCCCCAGAAGGTTTAGGGCGTCGGGGGTTTAGGGGCTTAGGGTTTAATTAGGGTCTCTAGGGCATAGGGTTCAGGGTGTGTAGGGTTTAGGGCTACTAAGGGTTTAGGGTTCAGGGGTTTAGGGTTTAGTGCGTCGGGTTCAGGGGTTTAGGGTTTAGGGTCAGGGTTTGGCATTTCGGGTTTTGGTGTTCCGGAGTGGGGCGGGGATGGGAGGAGAGACACTCAGGTTTCCTGAGGGTTCGGCGCATATATATGGGACTTCTGGGGTATACAAGAGTCAGTGTGCAATTACAAAAAGGGACCATATTTTTGACAACCACCCATATACCATAATATACCCTTCAGCCGAGGGTTCCCGACTCTCGGGCTGCTTTTGTGGTTTAAGGCCTTTGGGGGTTTAGGGCTTTGGGGGTTTAGGGTTTAGGGGGTTTAGGGTCTAGGGCTTCTGGGGTTAGGGCTTTGGGGGTTTAGGGTTTTGGGGTTTAGGGGTTTGGGGGTTTGGGGTTTAGGGCTACGGCATTTAGATACTGACGGACTGGCGCTCCTGTTCTCCGCGGTCCGAGCAGGAGTAGAAACCCAAGCCGAGCCCTCCTCTGAAGCTTCAGGCGGGCTGACGGAAGGAACTACCTTTGGTTAGTAGGGAATGGAAGAATGGTAGTAATAGTAGTTATATGGTAGTAATATGATGGTAATATGGTAGTAATATGGTAGTAATAGTAACTAGAATTGTAGCCCATTCTTCCATTCCCTACTAACCAAAGGTAAGAGGAGAGTCGCAAGATTTCCCTGTTGCCGTGGGAAAGCTGCCACCGCTGTCCAGGAACAACGAGCAGAGCACCCTAAACACCAAGCAAACCAATATAGGTGCCTTAGTAATTAGAATCAGGTGTTGGGGTATACTATAGCAGTAATTGAAACAGATCCTAAGGATGAGCAGATTCAGACCTTTGCATTGCGTACACCTGTTTAAGCCGTTGGCTTTCCAAGTTGGTTCCCTCAAGACAAAGGCGCAGCTGCATGTCGCTGCTTTTCAGGTGCCAGCACGACCAAGAAAGCGTACTTGCCATCGTTCGCTAAATCCTCATATGCCGGACTCCATCAGCAGCTGCACAACTTCAGCATGGCCTTGTCGAGATGCCACCATCATAGCATTCACACCTCCATTGCTGGTTGAGTTCTTTCCGGCACAGTCCTCTAACAGCAAACGCACAACTTCTGTGTGGCCACCGCAAGAGGCTAACATCAAAGGGGTCCAGGAGTCGTTGCTGGATGAGTCCTTGTCGGCACCGTCTTCCAGCAGCAAACGCACAACTTCAGCATGGCCTTGCTGAGAAGCAAGGATCAGGGCAGTGCAGCCGATCTCGTCAGCCAAGTCCTTCTTGGCACCGGCCTCCAGCAACGACTGCACAACCTCAGCGTTTCCAAAGTAAGAAGCCAGCATAAGGGCGGTCCAGGACTGGTCGTCTGCTGCGTCTTTGTCGGCACCGTGCTCCAGCAGCAAACGAACTATTTCTGCCTGGCCTCGTATAGAAGCCATACTCAAGACGGTGATGCTTTGGATGGCCGTGTTCTTGTCGGCACCGGCCTCCAGCAACGAACTCACAACCTCAGTGTGGCCCTGGTGCGATGCCACCCACATGGCCATCCCTTCCACCCCCAGTTCAACTTCCGCTAAGTTCTTCTCGGTACCGTCCTCCAAGAGAAGATTCACAATTTCAGCATGGCCTCGTACGGAAGCCCAGATCAAGGCCGTAAGGCCTTGGCTCTCTTCGAAGCCCTTCTCGGCACCGGCCTCCAACAACAAGCGCGCAACTTCGAGATGGCCTTCTTTAGAAGCTGCCGTCAGCGGAGTTCTGCCTTGCGCATCGACCACGTCTGGATCTTGGGGCCACTGCAGTATGGCCTCAACCTGCCGGCAGGCCTAATGTAGGGGCCTTAATGGGGCCTTAATAATCAGAATAGGGTTTTGGTTCCTTATTATAGTTACAATATACCACCAAAACCCATTCAAATTATGAAGGCCCCTACATTACAACCTTGAGGCATCTGGGAAGCACACCGACTCTGGGAATGCTAAGGGTCTACTTATGGGGAAAACAGGCCTCGGATATAGAGCCACTCGCGGCGGCAGCCACGAGCTCGTCAGCTTGCGCCCCTGTTGTCATCAGAGAAAGCAGGACCAGTTCCAATGCCATAGACACGTCCAGCTTGAGAGAATCATCCAGGGGAACTGTTTGGCCACATAGAAAGAGTCTCTGCCTGAAGCGTGTCGGCAAGCCATACTGCCGACTCAGTTGATGCTTCAGTGTCTTGACATCGCCTGATTCCTCCAGAGGTATGCTCGCCAGCCCTTCCCCTGACAGCATCCTGACATGCAGCATTGCGCTCGCCGTTAGATTTCTCGCAGGGGCCCGATGTTTCGCCGAATGGACGGACGGCGGTGAGAATGAAAACTATAGGCGGCAAACGCGGTACCCGGGTGTTCTACACGGTGCTGTCTTGCTTGCTGCGCTCACACCGCTTGGTGGGCGCCGGAGCGAATCGAGCCGCATCTTCACGGTGCCCTGAGTTCCACGGCAAGGACTCCGAATGGCAATTGTAAGGCATACTTAAGTTAAAGCGGTAGAACAATCTACACCCTCAACACCCCCACCACCCTAGAGCCCCACTCCCGCATGCCAGGAATGAGATTCAGCGACCCTATAAACCCTATAAGCTAAGGGTGGAAAGCTTCGTGGTGGATCTCCGTGGGTGCTGCTACAACTTTGCGACCTTCAACCCAACAGGCCTCCACCTCAAACCCTGAACCCCAAACCTATATACCCCCCCCCCTTAGAACCATAATAAATGTAGTAGGTTTAATATTCTCTCGGGTTTTGTATGAACAAAAACAAAAAAACGATTCCTAAAGTAAAAAATAACTCCTAGGAGACTCTAGAAGCCCTAAACTTAAATCCCTAAACACCACAATACCTGTTTTCAGGAAAAGTGAGGGCCCGAGAATAAAGCTCGAATTCCTGTTAGACGGATCCCCGAAACCACGGTTTGCTAGTTTTGACGCATCTCCACAAACATCCTCAGAAAATCAGAGCCTCAGAGCCCTAAAAAGCCGCTGCCAAACCCACCGAACCCTTGCAAAGAGCCGTGCAAGAACCCATGGATTCCCGGAAAAAGCAATGCAAAATTCCGAGATTCATGAAAAGAGCACCCAGGGCTCCGGCTACTACCAACTCGTGGGTTTTTCTCTCCAGGCGTTGGCAGATCTCCGTCATCTTCAACCCAGGCTTCACGAAGGACTGCACGTACCTCTGAAAAGGGATTTTTTGGGGTTAGCGGTGCAGGATTTAGGCTTTAAAGGTTTACAGTAGAGGGTTTAGGGTTTAGGTAGGGCTGACGGCGTATGGTTCCGGGTTAGGGGTGTGAGAAAACCAGCGGCGGCTATAAAGCGGGTTGTATGGCCAGACCTAAGAGTAACCTCGGAATAAAAAGGGTGCCCTTTTTGGTTTAGCGGGGGTTGTAAGGAAACCTAAACCCCAAAAAAGAGAATAAGGGCCTACTCTGGGTCTCTTAATTGGAATATACCTTCAAGTATAGTAGGATCCCTAATATGATGTAAGGAATATTCCTTGATTAGGGACATTGGAGTCTCTGGTTGTATGGAGTCTCAGCTTCAGGAGAGCAGACCAGCAGAAGCATGGCAGCACAGGCGACTGAATAAGGTTTTGGGGTGTATACCTCTGTGTGTGTATATATATACACACATATACACAGATAGAAAGATACATAAATAGATAGATAAATAGGTGGACAGATAGATAGATGTACATATACATATTTTACTGTATACACATGGAATATGTGTATATATATATATACATATTATGTATGTATGTGCAGTATATGCATACATATACACAAACGTATGTGTGTGTGCATATGTATATGTATACATATATATATATATATGTATGTATGTGTATAAATATATATACATATGCGTGAGTACAGTTCGTACACTAAACTTTTTGCGTACAACTCGACAGGGAGTGTTGGAGGGATGTTATAACTACTCTTGGGCGAGAACAAGATAACCTTCCAGGAAACTAGTTATTATAGGCCAGTCAAAGCAGAGATCCTGCTGTTTCTGTGCCCTCCACGACCACAAAAAACTCAAGGCTGAGACTGATCATGCTTGGCTGTTGCGAGGACCGTGAGCTCGCTTCGCTGTTGCTGCTGCTGCTGCTGCTGCTGCTGCTGCTGCTGCTGCTGCTGCTGCTGCCCGTATTGTGCCATGACATTCGTGCTGGCATCAAACAGATAAGGGCGTTTTCCCTTGCGATGGCACCTGACGGGAATACACAGTGACAAGACACTTCTCAGGATGAGGAGCAGGATCAGGACCATCATCATCATCATCAGCATCATCATCAAATGGTGATGGTCCTCATCATCATCACACCCATCATCATCATCATCACCATCACCACACCAGCACCGTCACCCCGTCACCAGCACCAGGAGCGAACCTGCCATCTTGGCATCACCCCAAACATCAAGAAGACCTCCCATCAGCTTCCCATTCCTTTGCTCTCTGGGACTCCCCGCTTCCTGACCTGGCGATGGACCTCAGCTTTAGGCTTGAGGGGTTAGAGGGCCTTGTAGTGGTTGCTTCAGGGGCTGTTTAGGGATTTTAGATTTTAGGGTTTAGGGTTTAGGGATTTTCGGGTTTGGGGTTTAGGGTTCAGGGTTTACGGCCTGGGGGGTTTGGGGGGTCTACGCCTTCGGGGGTCGGGCGCAGGGGGGTTTAGGGCGAGGGTTTAGGCTTCCTGTTGATGGACCTCTCCGGCTTTGCGGATCTTCTCGTAGTCGTAGGACGCGAGCCGCTCCATCTGGCAGGACACGGCATGAAGGAATCCCAGAGAACCGGAACTCTTCTTGCGTTCTGAAACCCAAAATCGGCTTTTTCGAAACCTGAGGAACCTGTCCAAACCCTTCAAGAAACCAGGATGCTCCAGCCTCACGCTTCTCCGCAGATGTCGTCCGGAAGGCGTGCGATCCGACGTACCTGGCTACTGCAGAGCCTTGAGAACTAGAACAGGGTTTTGGGTATATTGTACTATCATAACAAGGAACCCAAAGGAATAATATTGGCAATTATTCAGACACCTATAGCACTTGACAGAGTGAAGGGGGCTTAGGCTTTGGGGTTGAGAGTGAGGGGTCGAAAGGCTTATAGGGATTTGGGACTGCCCGAGGTTTGGGACAAAGGAGCAGATAGTGGGGTTCGGAACTCTCTAGCATTATACATGATCATGATTCTAGATGGCCTTCGTAATCCCACCACGTTTGCCAAAACCTCGTTTGGCCTCCGTCCCCTAACCCGAGAATCTTGGACTCGCAACCGCTAATAGGGGGGCCTCAATATTTGGAATAGGGTTCTGGGGCCCATTTTACTCTAATTATAGTAAGGAGCCTCCAAAATAATATAGGTAACTATTTAGGCTCCTATGTTATCCCTAAACCGCACACGATGGGTGGGAGAGCACTCGACGCATTCCCCGAAAGGAAACTGACTGTCAGGATATTGCTCGCTGACCTTGGCAGGCAAACACTGCCTAGGAGTTTAGGGATTTTGGTTCAAGGCTTAGGGTGTTCGAATTTTTCGGAAACCTGAACCCTGAAAAATTCCCTAGACCATTCTTCATGCGGCTGATGGATGGAATCCTACGTGACCTGAAAAACTCTAGACCATGGAAGGACGGTCAATCCCTTGTAACTTATATCACATAAAGCCCTAAACTCCAAAAACTCCGCACGTTACCTCAAACTCGCAAAGGTTTGACATGGACAGGCAGATGCAATCGAAGGGTAGAACTTCCGAGCCCCGTTTGAACCTTGGGGCCTTGGGGGCATGGCCCCATATAAGCTTCTACAGGTATTTTCGTGCTGTAAGCGTTGTATGGGGTCTTGTCGGAATTTCAAATGGGCTGCACGCACTCATATGCAGGCCCTAGGAAATTTCATGAGTAACGGGCTGGTGCCGGCCCAATGTAAACTCTCTTCATACCTCTACTCGTAAAAGAAAGGCTCTAACCGGAAAGCATCAACCAGACACCAAAACCAGGAAATCCCGAAAAGTCCTCAAGCCCATATTAGTTGAACCCTGAAGACCCGAACCCCAAAAATCATAAACCTTTCCCCCAAGAGAGAACACTTAGCCCCAAATTCATGGCAAAAGGCCTGACAACAAACCCTCAACCCTAAACCCCAAACCCTAAACCCCACTAAATCCAAAACCCGAAGCCTTCTCCGAACACTAAACCCAGGCACTGCTGTACACCTGCAAGCAACCTTTAAATAAAGAACAAGCCAAAGCCCCTTCATTCAAAAAATCAGCCGTATTCTGAATCATGAACCGAAACCCTAGACCCGGAACCCGAAACCCCAAACCCTGAACCCGAAACCCTTAACCAAAAGCCTTCTAAACCCTAAATCTCATAAACCCTACCCTAAACCGTAAACCCTAAACCTCATAAACCCTAAACCGTAAGCCCTTAAACCCTAAATATCATAAACCCTGCACCGTAAACCCTACACCTCATAGACCGATCCATAAACCCCTACCTGGACCCAAAAGTATGTAGAATAATAGCCTTTTATAGGTGTTAGGCCATTATTTTACCTACTTTTGGGGGTCTAGGTACACCTCATAAGCCGATCCATAAACCCCTACTTGGAGGATCATGGGACTTAGTAAGTAAGGTTATAAGTACCTTAATTGGGGATTAAGTAGTTATAAGTACAGTTACCCTAATGATAACCCTAGTTGCTAAGTCCCATGATCCTTTAAGTACCCCTAAGCCTCCCTTGTAGAAAACTTACAGATCCCTTTTAAGGAGCCCTTTAAGGAACCCTAGTTACTGAGTCCCATGATCCTTTAAGTAGTCCTCTGCCCAGCAACACTAAACCGTCAACCCTTAAACCATAAATCTCATAAACCCTAAACCTCATAAACCCTAAACCCTAAACCTCATAAACCCTAAACACTAAACCTCATAAACCGATCCCTAAACTCCTAATCCTCTGCCCGGCAACGGGAATATCGAAGGCCGGGCTCTGCCGCGACGTGGGCACCGCAGCCCAGTTTCGGACTCGCCGGAGGGCGCTGTTGTCCTGTGCGCGTTTCTAAACAATTCCTTAGAGGGTTCCTTGAAGGTATCTATAAGGGTTCTACAAAGGGAGGATCATGGGACTTAGTAAGTAAGGTTATAAGTACCTTTAATTGGGGTAAATAAGTAGTTATAAGTATAGCTACCGTAATTCTAACCCTAGTTACTAAGTCCCATGATCCTTTACGTGTGGGCGTTGAGGGTTTGGGGGCTTAGTGGCTTAGGGCTAAGGGGTTCTGGGTTTAGGGGTTAAGTAAGGGTTTTGGGGTTTAGGGCTTAGGGGTTAGGTTTAGGGTTTGGGGGTTAAGGATTTAGGGCTTTAGGGTTTAGGGCAGTGGGTTTAGGGGAGAAGGGTTTATATAGGCTTTCGGAAACATCGACAGGAATGCCGGGGGTTAAAGTTCAAGGCTGCTGAAGGTTCAGAGTTTATAGGATCTTGCGGTGCTTTTTTTCTTGATCGGGGCTGGGGATTTGGGTGTCCGGCCTCTGTTGATTTTCCAGCGGTCTCTTGAGATCTTAGACGGTTCTTGCAGAGTTTACAGTACTCTTGAATTGTGCAATACTTGTTCTCAAAGACCCATTCTTGACGGCTTTAGAGCTTTATATCAACTGCCAGAGTAGAGTTCTTTTCGTGTTTCAAGCATAGTAAAGATCTTGGCTGGGCTTCTTGATAGAACTTCGAAGCTTGAAGAAGGTCCTTGTAGGCACTATCGAGAGATTACAAGGGAATGCTCTCAATGAGAATTCCTGCCCCTGTGCAACCCAATGAACCTCAAGGGATTGTCAGGTGAAATTTGGGTTGTGGATCCGAACTTGCATAAACCCTGAACCCTAAACGCTCAACTCTAGGCTGTAGAGCTAGAAGGCCGCATGAGCATGTTGGGCGCCAGGACTCCACGGTTTTGTGGCCTTCATGTCTTAGAAAGTAGCTCCTGACGATGTTTGTTTACAGGTTCCAACTGTCGAACTGCTTAAGTTGCATGGGACACTGCAACCTCCAGTCCCAGAGCTGCGGGTTCAGGGGTTTGGGGTTCCCTTTTGTGCCAGTCATGGCAAGTCTCGCCAGGATGGAAAGTCCCTCGCGCAACGCAGCGGGCTAATAGTTAGAGTAGGGTCTCGGGGTATAGTATAGTACAATTTCGACAAGGGTCCCTACAAGTATTCAGGCTTCATGTGGGTGGTTGTCAAAATTAGGGTCCCTTTCTGGGTCCCTATTATCATACGGCACCTATTATTTAGGGTACCCAAAAGGGGACCTTGATTTTGACGACTACCCATGTAAAAGGAATTGAAAAATTGCTGTAAGGTGCTAAAGCTCCTTGCCGCAAACAGGATATTTCCAGATATTAGGGACCCTAACCGGCGAATATCCGGGCCTTAATAAGTAAAATAGGGTTTTGGAGCCTGCCATCATTACTATAAATATAATAAGGAACCCCCAAAAATAGTATAGGTAATTACTAAGGCCCCTATGATAGGCTCCGCGAGGTCTCGGCTTCTCTGCGTCCTGCTCCGGGATGTTGAAAGCTTTTGCCCCGCCACCTCCTCCGGCCTGGAAGAGAGATTCAGATACTTTCGGATAGTTAGGACAGAAGAGAAAAAAAGAAAATAATAATAAAGAAAGCAAGAAAAAAGAGAGAGATTCTGATACTTTCGGGGCCTTCGTAGTTAGGACAGAAGTCTTGGGCTATCTGCTGGTATAAATATGAAAAAAGGAGCAACAACATGAGAAATTGCTTATGTCTGCCACCTGGCTTGGAGCGGGGTCGCCGGGTCTGGGGATGTGAACAACAGCATAAAATGACCTGCTCCGGACTCCAACTTTACTTTAAAAACGGCACGGCAGGGTGCTGAGATAGAGAGGCAAGGCATCAGTCAGTGGCACGGGAATCATAGCCGTCATGACCTGTAGAGAGGCAAAGGACGCTTGGCGCTTGCCGTAGGTCACGCTCAGCCCTCTTCGTTCACTTCTCGTCACAGAAACCCAGCAGCCCTGCACGAAGCGGGTTTAGGGGCCTTAGGCCCTGAACCCTGAACCCTAAACCCTGAACCCTGAACCCTGGTCTCTTTTTTAACACCACAGCGCATTGCGAGGTCCCTGTGGCTTCTGTGCGCTCTCCTCGCTCTTCCTGCCGACTTCGCCTGGCGTCATACTTGGAGGATCATGGGACTTAGTAAGTAAGGTTATAAGTACCTTACTTGGGGTTATAAGTATAAGTATAGTTACCCTAATTATAACCCTAGTTACTAAGTCCCATGATCCTTTAAGTAGGGTTTAGACGTCCTGCGTCCTGGACTCAGTTTCACTCAAACTGCTGCAGAAATGCCAGCATCACTTGTCGCGGTTTCGATTGCTGTTGCTCCCGTCGCAATGGTTTCGCTTACGCGTTGAGTTCGTGGTTCTTGCGACGCAGACGATGACGATGCCGGCAACGACGACTGACGACGACGAAGCCGACGCAGACTGACGGAATCGATATTATCAGAGCAGGTGTCAGTGTCAGTGCCTCTACTAGGGTCTGCAGCAACCACAACGACGAATAGGAGAGCAAAGAACAGCTTTGGCGTTGCACAGCATCGATATCGTCGTCATCATCTTTGTGCTCCTCCTCATCGTCATCACCACCATCGTAAAAAGACCATCAGAATCATCATCACCATAGTTCTCATAGCCACGGTGGGGAGCGCCATAACTAGCCATCAGCATATTCACCCAGCTCAGGTGCTCGTGTTCGCGATCACCATCAGCATACGTTTACTCTTGTCCTTGTCCTATTCATGGTCGTCAAGAGCAAAGTGGCCTTTCGCGGGCTTCGACCCCGCGTCCTTCTTTCGGGACCTGAGGCTTGACACATCAGCACGGCTCATGGCACTCACTGCGGTCTTCGCACTCGCAACCTCCTTTGCAGTCAGGAGGCGCCCCGACCACGCCACGCAAGGCACCCTGCAGCAGCCGGCTCCCACCAGGATTGGCCTTGCTGTCCTGTGGAGGGCTCAAGGGACCAACTGCTCTCGTCGAGCAAGTCGGGCTTCATTCCATGATCCCTAAACCCTGCTTAAAGGATCATGGGACTTAGTAACTAGGGTTATAATTAGGGTAACTATACTTATAACCACTTATAACCCCAAGTAAGGTACTTATAACCTTACTTACTAAGTCCCATGATCCTCCAAGCAGGTATAGAAACCCTAAACCCCAACACTACCCTTATGGTACCCTTATAATGCCTGGCACCCTCATAATCCCCTTTAAACCCTAAACGCCCGCAGGACAACAGCGTATAAACCGTATACGTCCTTGGGCCTGGTGTCTGGCTGCCTGCCAGGGAGGCTGCAAAGACCCAAAAGGCAAAGTTTAGGGTTTAGGGTTTAGGGATTGGGGTTTAGGGTTTAGGGATTAGGGTTTAGGGTTTAGGGTTTAGGGATTAGGGTTTAGGGTTTAGACTTTTGGAATTTCAGGTGAAGAGACTGGAGGGCAGGATCTGGAGTTCAGGCCAGTCAGTTGCCAACCCACTTACTTCTAGCGCTCCGGTGGTATATGGGAGTTTCCGAACATAGGGGACCCTTAAAAAGTATCCTAAATAGTAGGATGCTTACTATAAGGACCCCAAAAGAACGTACCCTAAATGGTAGGATCCTTGTTACAAGGACCCCAAAATGAGGCAACCCCTCATTTTCGGAAACTCGAAACCCTCATAGAGCCCTTTGAAGGAACCCTTATACGCTAAGGTAACCCTACAGCAATCTTTGGAAACTCCCAATACGGCCACAGCCGAGCAATGGGGCCTCTCCGACAGAGAGGGCCGCTTGGCAGGCGGCGTCTCTTTCTCAGCTGCAGGGGCCTCAATGAATGATGCTGGCAGTTTTTCTTTCAGAGTCAGTGGATGCTGGCAGTTTTAGGGCTTAGGGTTTAGGGTTTAAGGCTCCCTAAACCCTAAACCCTCAAACCAACAAAAGAAAGAAGAGTAACAACAACCACAAGCACGACCACGGCCAGCAGCGCGGAGAATGATCATAAGCTTTGTGCGTGTTGAATTTGGGGTCACGGTACCAGTAGACGCGGAACTTGGATACGAAACATGCAACGGAAAACTGGAATCAAGGCCGTCTCACGGTGGTTGGTTTGTGGATGCGCTTAGGTTGAGAGAAGGAACGAACTCATTTGCACCATGAGCATCAATAGCCGGAACCCGGCTTTTCATGGGCTCTTGGAACAAGCCACGCAGAAGATCATAATGAATCAAAACTATCATTACCATGAAGAACTTACGTACTACAATGAAGCTAATAGTGTCATTGGCTCTTGCAAGAACGCTACTGCTAGTGAAACTGCCATTTGCAGCCTGGTTATGTATGTTGCGTGTCCTTTCTCACTGATTGTTGTCTACAATCCTTGATCAACCCGCTTTGCCAGTTACCATCCTTTATTGACACGAGTCATCACTCACCGCTATTCGCTATTTACAAGTTACCAGCATTTGGGTAGTCCTCTAGGCAGGGTTCCTTTTAAGGTCCTTTTATAAGGGTGCCGTACTAAATTTTGGGGACAGTAAAGGTGACCCTAAAAAACTACCCACTTAGCAACACTATACCTCATCCTGTCACGATTCACCGGAACTATAAGCCCTATACCCAAGACCCCTAAATACTAAACCCCTAAACCCTGAACCCTAAACCCCTAAACCCTAAACCTGAAGCCCTACCTGGACCCCAAAAGTATGTAGAATAATAGCCTCTTATAGGTTTTGGGCCATTATTTTTCCTGCATTGGGGCGTCTAGGTAGCCCCTGAACCCCTGAACCCGTAAACCCTAAACCTAAAGCGCCTAAACCCCTAAACCCTAAACCCTTAACCCCAAACCCTAAAGCCCCTAAACCTCAAGCCCTACTCACCGGCCTTGAAGGAGCCCTATATTATAGTACCTTATAGTAACCCCTATAGGTCTCTTTAAAGGAACCCTACTCGAATTCTTAAGGCCCCTACGCACCCACCGGCCTTGAAGGAGCTCGCCGACTCCGAGTCTGAGGAGGAGCCCAAGGTGGGCATCGGCGGTGCGGGCGGCGGCTTCCGCTTCGCCTCGTAGCCTTCTTTGAGGCTCGGGGTCTAAGGGTTTAGGGGGTTTAGGTGTTTAGGGGTTTAAGGGTTTAGGGGTTTTAGGGGTTTAGGTGCTTCGGGGTTTAGGGTTTAGGGTTTAGGGCTTAAGCCGTAAAACCTAAAAGGCCCAAATTCCTAATACCCTATCAGGGCTTAGGTTTTAGGGCTTAAGGTTTAAAATGGCCCTAAATCCTAACTAAACCCCAAAGCCTCAAGCCTTTGAGGCCCTCGGATGCTCTTATGTTTGGACTTCGGGGGTCTACTGCAAGGGCCTTAATAATTAGAATAGGGTTTTGGGGCCCAGTATACTATAACTATAATAGGGAACCCCCAAACTAGTATAGGTAATTACCTATAGCAACTCCCTACTTCGGGGGTCCAGGCTGCAAGCTACAGGGAGCCTGCCGAAGCTGCGGATGGGAGCTTCTTCGCCCGGATCTGCCGCAGCTGCTCTTTGGTGATGACCGTGTCTCCGTCCAGGGCACCTGGAGCTGATAAGGGGTATGGGCGGTTTGGGGTTCCTATAAGGGTTATATGGGGTTGAAGGGCTTGCTGAGCCGCTGCTTAAAGCATCATGGGACTTAGCAACTAGGTCTATAATTAGGGTAACTATACTTATATCTACTTATAACCCCAATTCAGGTACTTATAACCTTACTTACTAAGTCCCATGATCCTCCAAGTGGAGGCAGTGCCCTCAACTGTCTGGTTCTTACTGTAGCAAGGAATGGGGGAAATGGATCCCTATGATAGTCCCTTAAAGTCCCCTATAGTAGTCCCAATAATCCATTCACCCATTCCCTACTGGGCACCTGGAGGCAGTGCCCTCAACCCTGAAACCCAGACACTAAAATCGCTAGACCCTCAAGCCTAAATTCTAAACCCGAGCAGTTTAATCTTTAGGGCTCAAGTTTAAGGGTCAAGTAGTAATCTTGAAGGTTCAAGGTTTAGCATTCAAGCACTCTCCCGCAGCACTGTGAACGCGAACGCTGGTCAGCACGATTAGGAACCTCAGTATCATTGAACGATCTTAGCTCTCCGGGGTGCGGGATTTCTCTGACTCGTTGCGCCTTCTGGGTCCATTCTCACACACAGCCCTGGTTCTCACGAAGTGCCCTGCAACCCACCCTAAATCAAAAACCTTTGGAAGGGATCGAGTCATGTGAAATGGGGGGGTTGGGCATACTGTTTGTGTACGATAATTCGCACGAATTGTTACCGCCTCTTTATCTACCTAGATTTCTCTCAAAGCTACATGAGCCAATAACTTACCGAAAAGCTTCATTCCCAAACGACACCATAAGAATCTGCAAAATACTGCGACGCTGCAAGACAGTCAAAATCCATGCGCAAGACTACAAGTGTGCTACTATTCTCACTAACAACGCTGTCACTATAATTATGACTATTATTCGTAGGCTTCTCAGTGTGTCTGCTATAGTTCTGACTAATTTACAGTTAGTGTTATGATGATGAATGTTTTTCTAATTATTACTAGTATCCATATACTTAGTTATAATATAACAGTAACTATATGGATATTACCAATAGGAACCCTTACAACGAAGTCCTTGAAAGCTCCGAGGCCTGCGATGAGGCGCCGCGCCACGGCGTCTGTTGTGGCGCCCTTGTTCGGGCGATGCAAGGCTAGGATGGCCTCCGCCTCTTCACTGAAGTTGGACCTTGGTGCTTATAGTGCCCTTCAAGGGAACCCTATTCTAGAACCTTATCGTACCCTTCAGGGAGTGCAGGGTCCCGAGTTTAGTGCTCACGGTTTGGGGCGTAGAGGATATTTATGGATGAAGCTTTAGACAGGGTTTAGGGTTTCGGGTCCCTAAACCCTAAACCTTAAACCGTCCAGGATCTTGGGTTTGGGTCTAGACTGTTTAGGATTGAGCGTTTACATTGTAGGACGGGAGGACTTTAACCGTTGGCTTAGAGTACCGGGCAGCCGGTTCCGGTTTAGGGCTTGGGGTTTATGGCTTCTGGGGCTCAGAAGGTTTAGGGTTTAAGGCTTAGGGCTTGTAGTATAGAGGGCTGATCGGGTTTAGGGTTTAGGGCTCCAAGGGCTGAGGGATTAGGGTTTATAGGATATGGGGTCTGGAGAATCAGAAATAGCATCGCCTCCATCGTGACCACAGTTAGGGTTTAGGGCTGAGAGTTATGACTGTCCTACTGGGCTCTTGATAAAGACTTTAAGTTGAGGCACCATAAGAGGGGGATCTACAGAAAAAATACAGTTTCCTCCTAAATAAAGGTCCTCAACAACAGCCCATGCTATGAGAAGACCCCAAACCCGACACCCCGAAAGACCCGAAACCCCAAAGCGTACCACGGCTGATGATATAATATACCATACTTCCAGTCGTCTAGGGCCATTAAGGTAATGCAGGATTCATAGCATCAACCCTGTGACATGGCCAGCTGCTTCAGCCGGACCATCATCCTCGGTGGTGGTGCGTTCACCATGCTGCGGGAGACCCGGTGGCTCGGGAAGGCCAGGACGGCCATGCACTTGTCGTCCGAGTATTCCTGGGCTCTTGATAAGGAACTTAATTCAAGTTGCCATGGTAAGGAAAGTGGATTATTTACTATGGATCCCTTTTTGGGCAAGACTAACATGGGTCCCTTTTCTTGGTAGAATCTACTATGGATCCCTTTTTTTGATAAAGTTCCTCAACTCGAACCCAGCGTCCGCATGGAAGTCGGCGCTGCTGATGCCGTATTCCTGCTTGAAGGTTCATGGGTAGTTATAAGAGGAGTTATAAGTCCCCTAATATGGGTTATAAGTATAGTCACCTGACTTGTAACCCCACTTATAACTACCCTGAACCTCCAAGCTCAATACCCCTTCATTAAGGAATAAGCCCAAAACCCCTTCATTAAGGAATATGCCCAAAACCCCGTCATTCAGGAATATGCACAAAACCCCTTCATTAAGGAATATAGCTCCAATTGTAGAAGGCTTAATAGCATGAGCGAAGGAATACAGTATTGGCCCTTCGCAACCGGTTGGTAGTTACGTTGGTTCTTACAGCGACGCAAGACAACGACGCACTCCCCGTGCCTGCACGAGCCAAGACTTCAGCTCCTGGCCATCAATCGGCACCTCTCCCTCGCTCCGCAGTTCAATGAGGTTCTCATTCCTGTACTGAACTTAGAACCCTAGCAAAAATTATAATTTTAGCTGTTTCTTAGGGACTATAATAACCAAAAAATAAAAATGATTTCTAAGTACCCCTAAGATTCGGCACATCCAGCTGGCGCAGCTCCCTCTCCTCCACGAAGGGGGCCGCTGCAAAGACCGCTGCGGCAGCACTGGCCGCGTCGACCGAGTTGTCGTCGGTCACGACGTGCTGGCTGCAAGCCTCGTCCAAGTCTCGATATCCTGGGCTCTTGCTAAGGCATTTAATTTATCATACTGTGGATGTTAATATGGTTCCATATTTTGGTAACTTAAACTAAATCCTTTAACAACGCTTTAACAAGAACCCAGTATCCCCCATGTGGATAGCGCAGGTCACGGAACCGACAGATCGCCTGCCAGTCCTCACGCCCACAGACGGCCGGGTACAGAGGCACTTCCTCTCTTCTCCAAAAACCAGGCCCCAAAAAAAAGTTCAAGCTTTTTAAGATAGACCAAATATATATAGCCCAAAAAAAGTTCAAACTTTTCAAGATAGACCAAATATATAAAGCCAAAAAGTTTAGAGTTCTCCAATTGGCTAAGTAAGCTTCTCCCAGCCAAGGAGGCAGTCGAAAGGCTACGCCGAGGTTTTTGCCATTGAGGCAGTAGCCTCAGTCGATTGCGCGAAAAAGTTGTTTTGACAAGTCGCAAGAACTCTGCAAAACATCAGCCCTCCAGCTACAATCGCCAGCAGAGACACTGATCGTGTGACGTCGGGGCTCTCGTCTGTCCAGAAGGCAGGTGATCACAGCCCCTGGCATTCCTTCAAACATCTCGCCGTACTTCCTTGCCATTGGGACACGGGGTCCAATCCGATCTATCAATCTATCGATCTGTATAACTTACCAGTCATACGGGAAATAGACACATACATCCATAGTCTCCCCCCTAAATGAGGCAAGAGGCTCAAAGCGGCCGGCATTCGATTTCATCCCGGTGCCTCCGAAACCAAAGGACCTCTCGTCTGTACCCAGGGCTCGCCGCCCTGCGGCTGCTGCCCACCCCAAACGAAGCAAGCAGTCGTTCTTCAACTCCACTTCGTACTGGTAGGCACCTCAGAAATCGACACCAGCAGAATCGCCGAAAATCCCGAAGAGACTGCCCTCGCAACGTTCGACGACGGCGCCTTTCAACACGCCAGGACGACCCCGAAGCCCAAGCCATGCGTCGTCCGCACTGCAGGAAGCACTGAGGCCGTCATCTGACACGTCCACACCCTGGCAACAAAGGCACGAAGCTTTTGGGCTCCAACGTGCAGTTCGACAGCGCTGTGATGCCAAAATCGCAGGAGTGAACCTTGCTGTGTGTGGGCGAGGAACGTACGACGACCTGACAAGAAACCCAACCTTGTGCGACAGGATTCAGCTTTTCTTTCGTTTTCTACTTCGACTTGCAAGCTAATGGGTGGTTTAAGGTGAGGTTTGACGACACGTGTAGCCTCAGGACAAGTACAGTATGTGTGTATATAATATATATATATATATGTATATGTGTATGTATATATATATACAATCTATAGGGCCCCTGCGGAACATCCTATACAAGTTCAAGCACTCGGCATCAATGGAACCTATGTGGCCGGGCCTCGTCAGCATCTGCCTTGTTCAGGCAGGCAAAGGGCGCCATGGCTCTTGACAAACTCAGGTCGGGATGCGCTTCGGCTTCGCATATCGTGTAATATAGGGGCCTTAATAATTGGAATAGGGCTTTGGGCCCATTATACTATAAGTATAATAAGGAACCCCAGAACAGTATAGGTAACGAATACAAGGCCCCTATAGCAATTCCCTTCTCCTTACACTGCCGGACTGTCGGCAAGAATGCGATCAACCGACACTTCGTTGTGGTTGCTGTTGCATACCTGGTCATAGTTACAGGTGTTGCTGCTGCTCCTAGTACTCGTACTCGTACGCATACTGATCCTAGCTCTGGTCCTAGTGCTGCTGCTGCTGCAGCAGCAACAACGATGATGATGATGATGTTGCACTTAACACGGAAATTCTGAGCACCATTCGATCTTTCACTGGTCTCAGTCATTCGGCATATTGTGATCGTGCTTTCTTGGCGTGATTGCCGTTCAAGTCGCTATGATTCGCAGTACCAGGTTATGGCCGCGATCCGCACCGCTTCAGCCAGATACCGACGGCGGCTCATTGCCCAGGGCCTATTCCCAAAGTCCGTGGTTACCACAAGAGAATAGCAACAACGGCAAGGGCAAGAAAGCCACACGACTAATAGTAGTGACATTGGCAGAGCTGATGCCAGTGCAAGTGATCAGAAACATATTGGTCCTGATTCTGCTCCTACTCTCAATCGGGAAAAATATGTGCATCAATGTGAGCAGGGCTTATGAAAGAACACCAAGCTCCCGGCTCAACGGTGACAGTGCAAAATGACCGGAGAAATAACCGTCTGAACCATAATGTTCTCTCCAGTATTCTTGCTAGGGCTACCAAGCACTGGTAGTGTTGCGTGGTCTCTCCAACAACTCCTGAGCTATAAACCTCACGCCGTCATCCCAAAGCCCCCTGAACCCTAAACCCTAAACCCTAAACCCTAAACCCTAAACCCTAAACCCTAAACCCTAAACCCTAAACCCTGAACCCTAAACCCTAAACCCTGAACCCTAAACCCTAAACCCTAAACCCTAAACCCTAAACCCTAAACCCTAAACCCTGAACCCTGGCCCCGAAAGCCGCCCCCACCTTCTTCTTCTTCTTTTTCTTCTTCTTCTCTCCTGCGGCGTCTCCTGCATCCCCCTTGTCCTCCTCAGCTGGTCTCTGGCCACACCAGGCTTCATGTGCTTCTTCATGGCCAAAACCAAGATTCTATGAGAACTCTAGAGAGGTTCCTCTGTGAAGTGTCTACTAAGGGTTCGATAAGGATCGGTTTAGGATTTAGGGTTGAGAAGCAGAAGGGTTCTACAAGGGTGTCATAGCGGTTCTATATAAAGGTTCTCTCGCAAGGGTGTTACGATGTGGGAGTCGTGTGCGAGTGCTTGCTGCAGAGAAGCTGTCCTCTTAGGGTCGTGGGTACCAAGTTCAGGGTTCAGGCTTCCTTTGAGTAATGAAGAGTTTTTCCGCAACTTCACGATCAAGAGCGGCAGCCATGGCACTAAGAATCCTCAGAATGATCTTGGTTTCTTGCCAACCGGCTGAGATCTGAGAACAGGATGAGAAGAAGCGTGATAGCATGGGAGCAGGGACATGTGGCGCAGTGAACCAGCACGCACAGGTTTTGCAGCACAGGTTCGCCCCAGAACCTCTGCATTTGGCCAACTCACCACTTTAGGATTTGGGTAGTTCTCCAAATCAGGACCCGCTTTTTGGTCCCACAATTAGTACGGCACTCTTACCCTAAAAGGGGCCCTGCAACTACCCATTTAGTCCGTCGCCCTACCGAGCACCGCCGGAACACGATCCCCACTAGCAGGCCCCATGTTAAGAAACAATCCACCCCGCCTAACTAACCCTGAACCCTATGCCCCTGAACCCCAGCCCTGAACCCCAAACCCCTAAATCCTATACCCCCGCAGACCCCTGAAGCCTACAAAAAAAGGGGCCTTAATAATTAGAATAGAGTCTGGGCACAATATACTATAACTATTTATAATAAGCAATCCCCAAAGTATCGGTAATTAACTTCGGCCCCTTTACGAGAGTACCCTTGTAGATCCCCTTTCAGTAATCCTTATGGACCCCTCCAAAGGAACCCTGTTTTAACTATTCAGGCTCCTATATTACCTCCCGCCTCCTGGGCCCCTCCCTGATAGCAACCCTTGAAGGAACCCCAAGCCCTATACCCCCCCCAAACCCCTGAAGCCTATACCTATACTGCACTTAGAACCCTAGCAAAAAAATAGCTGTTTCTTAGGGATTATAATAACCAAAAATTACAAACTATTTCTAAGCACCCCTAAGTATACCTCCACTCAGTAATAGTTGAATAATAATCATAATACAGATATATTAGGACCTTATTAGTAGCCCAGTTATAGACTCTTACTGTATGGGGGCCGTACCTAACCTATACCTCCTCCACCCTGGGGCCCCATGCCTCATCGCTTTCTTGCGCAGCGTTGGGTGAATCAGGAGCCCCAGCTTCGGCACTTGCCGGGACCTCGGCTGCGCTGGAGTGTAGGGGGTTTAGGGTTTAGGGTTTAGGGCTTAGGGTTTAGGGCTTAGGGTTTAGGGCTTAGGGTTTAGGGTTTAGGGTTTGGGGTTTGGGGTTTAGGGTTTAAGGCTTGGGGTTTAGGGTCAGGGGCCTTAATTATTAGAATAGGGTTCCCTTTAAAGGGGTCTATAAGGGGCTACTATAAGGGCTATTGTAAGGATTTTGTGTAGGGGCCTTAGCTATTGGAATAGGGTTTTGAGGTCATTATACTTTATCTTTAAGGAACCCCCGCAATAGTATGGGCTATTATTTAAGCCTTATATTGATTGTTAATTCTGCTTTTAATGGTTGCACTTTAGGGTTTAGGACCCGGCACCCAAAACTCCTCAAATCCTATAGACCGAAGCCAAAAAACCTAAACCGTTTATATACAGGTTGTGGGCTTTTGGGGTTTGGATTTTGTCGCTTGGGGTTTAGAGCTGAGAGATATGTCCATAACCTCGTGGCAGATGTCCAATGGGTTTCCTGCACTGCAGCACCTCGGCCAGCGAAACCCTAAACTCCCTTAACACTTTTGCTCTAAACCCCAAACCCTAAACTCTAAACCCTAAGCTACCTTAACCTACCAAGAATTTCCTTTAGTAGGGTCCCATAAATTCCATATTAGGTTCTTTTGTTTATAATAAGTACCCTGAAAAATTAGAAGGTTATGCTACCTTCCGCTAAACCCTAAACCCTCTAACCCTATAACCCTAAACCCTAAGCCCTAACCCCCTAAATCCTAAACCCCTAAACCCTAAACCCTATAAACCTCAAAGCAAAAGCCCAACAGGAGGGGTCCCGGGCAGCTTCTTCATCCGGCGCTGCATCCCCCGCTGTGGGGTCCTGGCTTCTGTCCATCGGCAGATGTCGTTTTTTTAAAGTGTAGTGACTCTTTCTGGGCAGATGTCGTTTAGGGTTTAGGGTTTAGGGTTTAGGGTTTGGGAGAGCTTTTAGGGGGTTTAGGGGGCTTGGGGTTTAGGGGGTTTAGGATTTAGGGTTTAGGGGGTTTAGGATTTAGGGTTTAGGATGTGGACGGTTTAGGGTTTAGGGGGTTTTAGGGCTTCGGGTTTAGGGCTGAGGGGTTTTAGGATTCAGGGGTTCCCGTCTCACCTAGCCATCTAAGAAGCCCAATATAGGGGCCTTCTTGTAATGGCTAAAAGGGCAATGGGTTCTACAAGGAGGTTCCAAAAGGCCTCTACCAGTGCATAATATCGGGGCATTCATGATTATTGTCAACAGGGTTTTCGGGCATATTCTAGTATCGATTTTAGTAGACACACTACGACGGCCCCGATATTGCAAGTACTGTAGTGCAGGAAAGAAGAAGCAGGCGCGCAAGAAGAGAAACCCGCCAGCAACAATAGCAACAGTTGCAACCGGCACCAGAGAAAGAAACCAGCAGCTCCAGCACCACCACGGCCGACACGAAGGTAGGCTGCGTCCGAACCAAAACTTCGACCAACCAACCCCGCCCATCCCCAGCCGCATGCCCTACAGCCTTCGAGTAGCCCTCATATGTCATAGCAACCCTTAGACTAACTCTCATGCAAACCCGATGTAGTAGACCTGAGGATGCCGCTTATGCAACCTTTTCTAGTAACTTCTGGCGCCCAAAAAATCGTCTCTAGTATGCAACCCTAATTGACAGGAACGGTACCCCTTGCGGTAAACTTCAGCCCTTGCGCCGCTAAACCCTAAACCCTAAACCCTAAACCCAACTTGCACCTTCTTCTTCTTGTTTTTCTTTTTCTTCTTTGCTCCGGCACCGCCTTCTGCGGCCTCGACCTCTTCCTCCTCAGCTGGGGGCTTCGGATTTCGGGCTTCGGGTTCAGGGGTTTAGGGTTTAGGGTTTAGGGTTTCAGGAGTTTAGGTACATGATCTGGTCTAGGCTTTCAGTGTTTAAGATCTGGTCTAGGCTTTCGGTGTTTAAGATCTGGTCTAGGCTTTGGGTGTGTTTAAGGCTTGGAGGTTTACGGTCTGGATATTCAGGTATCTTGGGCTTCGGTACTCGGGTGCTTCGCTACTTCACCGACGAAATTAGAAATGTTTTGGAGTGAAAGGAACACACCCACGCAGCCTGAAAAGAACCCCCTCTCAATCCTGAGCCCTGAATGCGACAAAAAACCTCGCTGCAGCTTCAGAATCAGATACCCGAAACCCAAAACCCTGATTACTCTAACTCCGACATCTCAGGGTCCCGGACTTGCTTTGCCTCGGGATCTGGATAGCCGCCCCTTGGCGTAGGTTGAAAACATACCAGCGAAACACACGATTTGAAACTAGGTCGAGAAATGCTAACATGGGAATTTCCAAAAATAGGGGGCCCCAGTACAGTACCCTATATAGTCGGATCCCTATCATAAGGACCCCAGAATGAGGTACCTCTAATTTTCGGAAACTCCCCACATGAATACAGAGCAGTGAGCCGCGCCCATGGTGCGCTTTGCGAGACGCACACGACGTCGTGGATGGGTAGTATTATTAGGGAGAGCCCTTGAAGGCTACTGTTTCTGAACCCTATTTCTGGCTCTCTTAAAAGGGACCTCATTGAGAGGGTCTATATCCCCAAGGGTCCCCCTAATCCTAACTCCCAGTGCAAGCCGACTGCGAGTCGAAGCGGGGGTTGCCAGCTGAAGACTCACTACACAACGAGCTGCGCTACTCTAGGGGCCTCAATAGTTACCTACACTATTTTGGCCGTTCCTTCATATATACCAAAATAAGGAACTCCCAAAATAGTATAGGTAATTATCAAGGCCCCTACGGTACAGTATATTGCCAGAACACAGCAATGCATCCTGAACCGAAAACCCTGAGATCGCGACTTCTTGATCACGTCTTCCCTCTCGTCATATTCCTGAGTTGGAGGCATCTTGGCACCGTGGACCCGGGTTTACGATTTGGGGCGTGGGGTGTAGGGTCAAGGTTTTGGGGTCTGGGATACGGGGTTTGCGGTTTAGAGGTGCAGCGGTTGGGTGTTGGGGTGTGTAGCTCGCTGTTTAGGTGTAGGGTGAAGGGTTTAGGGTTTGTAGGACTCCGGGGCTTAGCGTTCACGGTCGGTCTGGGGCAGGAAATGCACACTTGCTCTTCGTGTCTTCGAGTTGCATCGGACCCAGCTGGCAGCTGCAACGATAGGGTTCAGGGTTAGGATTTAGGGTTTAGAGTTTAGAGTTTGAAATTTAGGGCTTAGGGTTTAGGGTTTAGGGTTTAGAGCTAGCCACATCACCATCCCATGACAGCAGTTACTTGCCTGAGTGATAAGCCTGAATACCTACCAATATTGTTGGTTAGGAACCCTTCATGTACTGCTGTCTATATTTAGACATATATATATATATATATATACATGTCTATGTATATATATATATATATATATAGATACATACACCCTACAACCCTTTTGTAGCAACTTAGGTCCCTAGTATACGCGCTTAACAACTGGAATAAGGTCTTGGGGTATGGTTTAGTGTAAGTCTAACTCTTATGAATAAGGAAACCTACGGAATCGTATTGATAACCAGTCAGGCTGCTACACTAGCTGCTAGCTGCTAGCCCTTGACTTACGACATCAAGCTGCCAACCGCTAAACCCTGATATACGGGCCTACATAATTACCAATACTACTTTGGTGGTTCCCTGATATAGTTCTGGTATAATGGCCCCAACACCCTATTCTAACGATCAAGGCCCCTATATTACACCCTAAACACCGTCCAAGGCACCACTGCCGCTGGCATGCTCTCTGCGAAAACCACGCGAAACCAACTACACTGTTCAAAGAGCTCCGAGCAAACGACTTCGGCTTGAGGGTTACATTGTAGGGTTTAGGGTCTAGGGCTGCATTTTTGTAGGATGCTGTGGGGTTTATTGGGCCTTAGGGCTTTCGGGCTTCAGGGCTTGGGTAGCTTAGGGCTCTAAGGCTTCAGGGTTTTGGGGTCGCAGGGTTCTGGCTTGGTAGCTGCGGCATCCAACCTCCCAAAAACATATCAGATCCTTGCGTGACCTGCCTTCGACTTAGGGTTTGCAGTAAACCCAAACAAAGTTGGAAACCGGATTAAGGCCAAATAGTGCCGGGATTCCCTATACATTACTCTTAAGGATTGAGGCTATTGGGTTTCCAACTTTTTGGCTTCTACTGTAGGGTTTTGGATGCTGGATTCCAGGCTTAGAGTTTCGGATACTGGGTTTAAGAAACCCAAGAAAACTCTCAAGCCTATAAACCCCAAACCCAAACAGGCGTTTCAAAACTGTTGACAGACGAGGACTTGAAACGAACCCCTTCGGCCGTCCTCAAAACAAGATTTTACTACTCAGGTGTTGCATGTGCATGTGTGTGTGTGTGTATGTGTACATACAGACAGACAAACAGACAGCCAGCCAGGCACGCAAACAGACAGACATACATGCATACATGACATAACATAACATAACATAACATAGATACATTCGTACATACAAACATATAAATATGAATGAATGAATGGATGGATGAATGCATGCATGCGTGGCTGCATGGATGGATGGATGGATGGATGGATGGATGGAATGAGCCAACGAAGGAACGAATGAACGAATACATGTGTATATATATATATATATGGTGTATCTATATCTGTGTTTTCATACATGCGTTTGAGAATATACGCATATGCTCTATATTACATATATATATATATATAGAGAGAGAGAGAGAGAGAGAGAGAGAGAGAGAGAGAGAGAGTGAGAGAGAGAGAGAGAGAGAGAGAGAGAGAGAGAGAGAGAGAGCGAGAGACATATACTTATATACATAACGCAGATGTTCGTATGGGCATCACCGTCCCCTTGTCTCTGAAACTCTCCCATCCCAACACAGGAAGATGCTGATCTGGGGACTCTTTGAAGACCCTAGCCGAGAAGGCATATTCCAAGGAAGGAGCCTATTTTTACGGTTCAGGATTAATATGTTTACGGCATGGGGCTAGTTCGCTTCAGGCTCTGGGTTGATCACTCTCTATGCCCAGGGCTAAGTTAACCTTTGGGGCTTTTGGCTGTACGGATCTGAGAGGCTGTGAAAGGGCAAGCAGTGCAATAAATCGTGCGGCTGGCAGCCAGTGCCGGCATGATGACCAGATTTTTTCGAAGCTCGTCAGCTTGCCCAGAAACCTCAGAGAGACCGTGGCAGACTTGCCTTTAACCGTCAGCATCTAAGCCGCGATTTCGGCTCTGTTGCATCTTCCGCGCCTCAGTCCTCCTTCTGCTTGAGAACATGCCAGTCCCGGTGAGAGTTTGTCTCTCGCCAGCAGGGATTCATGTCGTGCCGGCGATGCTTCGCTGTCCAACCCATCTAGCAACTACGAGTATGCAAGAGTACGTTGAGCCTTCCTTCTGCAAACATGCAGATCATATACTAGAACTCTACCTTCATCTGGCCTACATACGAGCCATAACACCGCCCCGTGGGTGGCCCTTGTCTGCGCTACCATAAGGTCGAAACATTGCTGCAACACTTCTGCATACTTCTGCTCATTCCTCAGAGCTGGCGGCCGTGCTTTTCGCAGACTTGCCTTACGGTGAGCTGGAAGGCTTGGGTCTTGAGTTCTTGGGCTATTAGGCTTTGGGACGCTGGGTTCAGGGGGCGGCTGCCCAGACGAGACCTCCGCCTGCAGGGATGCTCTTTGCAAAGTCCTCTGCTCAAACTTTTCTTAGGAAGCAGCTCAGACCCTAAACGCTAAACCCCTCACTCTAGTTGAAGCACCATGTTCGCTGCACGTGCTTCAGATTCGGAGATGGTCCAGGCCCTTGAAGTTAGAATACCATTCGTGGGTGCATTATACTGCAATTCCAGGCCTTGCACTTTTAATACAGCTTATGGGTACATGATGCTGAAATGACCTTCAGGAATGTTCAAAAACTGGGTCGAATGATAATATGGTCAAACTCCTGCCTGCCAGCTTCTGCAGGATCTTCAGGTTGTCCATGATCTGACTGAGACGAGCATCCTTGGAGGATGATGCGACGTATTAAAGACAGCTACAAATTGGGGCTATAAGTAATAAAGAGTTACAAGTATCTATATACATATACACACATATATCCATACATATGTATATGTATATGTATATATATATATATATATATATATATAGACCCTATTTATAGCCCGCGTTCCTACGTCCCATGATCCTGTAAGTCCTCAGTGACCCGACCCTCCGCCCGCTGGTTCTGCTGCAAGTCCATCCCAAAAACAATTTATGGCACCGCATGTTATCCCCCCGGTTTAAGGTTTAGGGGTTTAGGGGTTCAGGGTTTAGGGTTTAGGGGTTTAGGGTTTAGGGGTTTAGGGCTCAGGGTTTAGACCCCCCTCCTGCCCCTCAAACTCCAAAACCCCATTTGACCGAAATCCTGCGCAAACCCTAAAGGCTTGGCTATGCTTGCAGCAGAGCCGACCGAGACGGAGTAATGATCAGCATGCTAGGTCAAATACAAACCTATCATACTCGTAGTAGTAACAATGATCATCATCATGGTAGTGATTGTAATAACAGCGATAATCAAGCTGACGAAACATATCAAAGTCATCACGAGCATGCTGTTAACAATGGTCATAGCAAAAAAACACCAATAATGTCTTTTTCCAATGTGTGCTTGGCAAATCGTTGCAGCATCCTTGTGCTGCAGCTGTAAGCCCACCACTCCCGTGTGACAAAATCTTAAACATGAGTGCAGCACGACTTCTGGTGCAGCTTGAATTCGAGTAGCAGGGAGCTAGATCTCACCTGATACCGTTTTGGTTGAAAAGACGGGGCACATGATGCAAGATCGAGAGCCGCTAGCTCAGCAGCTTTCTAAGCAGGGCTTCGTTTTCCCTGACGCTGTACTCGGCCTGGGCCGCGAGAAGGTGGGCCTGTTGCGGAGTCACGCCGATCATGTCGTCCTCGTTCTGACGGGTGACCGGGTAGATGGGGAAGTTGGCAAAGGCTCCCTGGTCCCCCTTGGCAATCTCCTCCTGCGTCTCCCTTGGCAACTGGGCCTCAAAGTCGCGGCACTGATCCAAGTAAACGAGCACGAGCTCCACCTCGTAGGATCCCTTGATGCCCCACCAGGCGTTGGGGAGAACACTGAGCTTCTTATTGACGACCACCGGCTTCCCCGAAACCTTCAAGTCCTTCAGCTCTCGACAGAAGGCCAGACACTGAGACCGCTCGAAGACCTCAGGGGCTGCAGTTGGATTTAGGGTTGTTTTAAGCACCTTTTTCCGCCTAGCAATTAAGGTCGGCAGAACCCACTGGTGTGGGATTTAGGGTTTAGGGTTTAGGGTAAAACCTCTCAGGAAAAATACTGGCGCCTGAGTATTAGGGTATATCAAGCTATTCTGTAATCACTTCCCCCTTTTTATTAGACACCCACCTAATACTATTATGAAAGAAGCACATTGGGGCGAATTCTCCCGTAGTCACCCCTGCCCTTTAAAACCTAATTTGCAATAGGGGTCGGGAGCAAGAGCAGAGCAAGAGATAAGGCAAGGGCAGAAGCTGGAGCAAAAGCAAGAGCAAGAGTCAGAGCAAAAGCAGGAGGAAGAGCAGGAGCAACAGCAAGAGCAAGAGCAAGAGCAGGCGCAGGAGCGAGAGCAAGAGACACAGCAGGAAAAGGAGCAAAAGCCCGTGCAGCAGCAAGAGCAAGAGTACCCCCTCATAATAAAAACTCTTTCCGAGTTTCGATTCGGTGCCCCCCCGTTTAATATATTAAGGGGAAAGGATTCGTAGTGTGATATGATCACCAATGGTAAAGACCTTCATGTTACAGACAGCTCTGCAATTCTGTTCTCCGCTGGCCAGGCTTAGGTTAGTGCGACGTCATGTCCTCCGGATGCCCCTTTTACTTTCCGTAGCGCGGCCGTGCACCTGGTCTTGTTTTTTGCCGCTCTTCAGGCCTGGTTGTTGGCGTAGAAGAAGCCAACGGCGCTGGAGTCGTACCCGAAGGTGCAGAAAACTTGGTCTACAACTCCCGCCTCCTGGACAATTCGATGGCTTCAAAACTTTACAGCACACAAAAAAACGTCAACTGTGGCAGACAATACATCATGAGCAACAAAACTGAACTCTTAAGCCGAGGATCGGAATCCTCAACCGTGACGCCCCGAGCCATAAAGTAAAATCCCCAAACCCCAAAATCCAATGCTGCGTCCTGTAACCCTGCACCCATACCCTGAACCTAAAACCCATTCCCTAAACTCCGAACCCCAAACCTCAAATCCATCTCCTGTGGGTTGAAAGTCTCCGGTGTGGCCCCGTCCCAGTCGTAGCTAAGGTTCAGGGATGTCCAGGAATTGGAGACCCAGATGACCTGACGAGGCTTCAAAATGAGGGCGAAAACAATTAGAAGAGGGTTTGCAGAAAAAATAGGCACACACACTTACGACACACGTACATGTACACATGTGTACAATGTACATACATATGTGCGTACGTCCATGCACGCATGCATCATGCATGCATGTGCGAATGCGTACACAAGAAATGCATGTGTGAATGCATGCATGTGCATGTGCATGCACATGCGCATGCACATACACATGCACTCGTGTCTGTACATTGGTTATGTGTATATACAGCCTATATCTGCATGTCTACTATATCTGGTTGAATATACGTATATATATATATATATATATATATGTATATGTATAAAGAGAGAGAGAGAGAGAGAGAGAGAGAGAGAGAGAGAGAGAGAGAGAGAGAGAGAGAGAGAGAGGTAGATATACAAATATCTAATATAGACGCCAAGAAATCCGAAACTCCTAAACCAGCCTTCCGAGCTCCTCGTTGAAGCAGCGCCAGGAGCCCAGCATTGTCCAGAGATCCTCCGTCCCCGAGCTGGTAA
The DNA here is from genome assembly GCA_905221615.1 of Symbiodinium sp. CCMP2592. NCBI lineage: Eukaryota > Dinophyceae > Suessiales > Symbiodiniaceae > Symbiodinium > Symbiodinium sp. CCMP2592. Next base: position 263,467 of record CAJNDT010005556.1, on the reverse strand, counting down.
GAGATCGCCGGCTGCCTCTTGGGGAGAAGGTCCTGAGCTCATGGTAAGGGTGTAGGGTTTAGAGTATTTAAGGGTTTTCGGTTTAGGGGGTAAGATGCTACACTCATGGAACGGGTTTATAGAGATTAAGATTTAGGGTTCAGAGAGTTTAGTTCAGGGTTTGGGGCTTAGGGTTGCAAGATGCTATAGCGGCGTTTACAGGTTCAGCCGGTCTCTATGCGCTCTAACTACAGGAGCTTGCTACTACTGATTATTCAGGCTCCTATTACCACAAGCGCAAGATTAATGACGATGCGGTGCACAGTACTGTAGTAATTTTGACACTACGGCGATGACACAACGACGACGGCGACCAGGATGAGGACGACGACGACTACAATACTACTTCTGCTAGCGTAGTCGTCATGGTACTAGTAGGATTAACAGTAAGACTCTGATGGTGATGTTTAAAATGGTTGCAAGTCATACGGAAAGCCTGCTACTCATATACTGTGTATATCCCAAGTTAGATAGCCTCAACTAAGTTCCTCAACCTCTTATGAAGCCCTATGGAAGCCCGTACGCAATCTTGCTAATCCCGACAAAACCTCTGGACGACCTGAAACCCTCAACCCTCGTACTATCAGAAACACTGCTCAAAACTTGCAAGTGTCCGAAGTGACGGGCCAATAGTCCCTGCGAATGTTCAGCACGTTTCCCAAAATCCGCACCTGGTTCAGGGCTTTTGGCCTCGGGCATATAGACTAGGATTCTGGCATTTAGGGCTCCATGGACACGTCCCTCATGTGCTGAAATTCCCACGTAACAGACGGAGCTCGTAATTTAAACTCACACTCCGGGCAGCAGGGCTTTGGAGCTCTAGGGCTCGAGGGTTTCAGGGTTTCATGCTTTGCGTATTCTGATTATTAAGACCCCTATATTAGGGATTTCAGCTTGGGCCTACTTGGAGGATCATGGGACTTAGTAAGTAAGGTTTTAAGTACCCTAATTGGGGTTATAAGTAGTTATAAGTATAGCTACCCTAATTATAACCCTAGTTACTAAGTCCCATGATCCTTTACGTAGGGCTTCGGGGCTTTGCCGCGCGCCTGGTTCAAGGCGCCTCCGGCTGCCCAGCTGCTGATGCCGACGGCATAGGGCAGGGCAAAGGGGCTGCTGGGCTCTTTCAAGACCTTTTTTTTTTTGAGCCCTCTTTTCCTCCTGCCTGTTAGGTTAGTCGGAACGCCGATTCGGCTGAGGGGTGCTCTTTCAAGACCTTGGGTTTTAGGGTTCTTTTAGGAGTTTATGAGCTTAGGAGTTTAGGAGGTAGGCTTTTTTTATGGGCCAACAGACCCAGGGTTTAGGCTTTAGGGGTTTCGGGGTTTGGGAGCTTAGGATGTAGGAACCTTAAAGTCTCTGAAGAAGGGTCTTGAATACGATCCTCGTATCACAGACAGCCAAAATGCTGAATCAGGGCTGGCTTAACTACAGTGAAATAAGAAACGCTCCCAGTGGCCAACCTAGCGACGCACTTCTGGCCACCAGACTGCTCCTTGATCGGGTTCAGGGTTTAGGATTAAGGGATAATCTGATCTTTTACATGGGCTGACTTGTAAAATGATGGGATACTAAATCACAAGAAACCACCCTGACAGAACCCTATAACCCTACGAAACAGTGAGAATGATCCCAACGATGGGTAGCACTACGAAAAACAATGAGGATCCCTAATACACAAACCCTGCAGAAAACCCAGAGTGAAAAGCATTCCTAGCAGTGCCCCAGACTCCTTCGGAGCTGCACCACCGAAGGCAAAGGTCTCGGTAAAGCCCCCACCCATGGTTCCTAGGTTGGGCCCTTTCCAGCCGTTGTTGGAAAGTTACGCATAAATACGCTGATCTTCAGCCCAACCCGAGACCTTAAACCCTAGAACCTAAACCCCTAAATACCCCTAAACCCAACCCTAAACCCTAAAACCAGAAAGGCAAATCAAAAATGACCCAAAACCTCCGCCCATGGTTCGATTCATACTCCGAAGGCCCGACAGCCCGAAGTCCTGTGCAGGGCTTTGAAAACTTTAGGCATCTCGGGCTGTGGAGTTTAGTGGTTCAGAAGTTTTGTGGTGTTAGGCAGCGGTTTAGGGTTTTCGGGCGCGGGGGTTTTTAGGGCGACGTCCTTGCAGGGCAACATGGGCGCCATGCTGTACTTCACCTGCTGGTTCTGCGGATAGAAGGGGCTGCCGGTGAAGTCCGGACACATCTGAAAAGACACGACGTTGTCATTGGAAGCCTCGTACTTCAGAGGTGCCAAAGAGCAGCCATTCATGATGAAGGTTCCTGGGTTCTTGCTAAGGAATTAGATGAAGTTACCATGATACAGACACCATATTGATTATTTACTATAGATCCCTACTCTGGTAACTTAAATTAGATCCTTTAACAAGAGCCGAGGTTCGTGGCTTGTCTGTCCGTGGGGTGAGAAATCGCTTCTTCTCCAGCTGAGGGTTGTCCTCCCTGATGCGTTTCAGATCTTCCTCTAAGGCCATGTAAGCCTCCAGGCTGTCGAGGCCGTCAAAGTTCCGCAGCAACCATTCCGACATCAACTTCGGCCACACCTCATACTCCCGCCCCTTGTGTTCCTCCAAGAGCGCCTTGAGAATGGTACTGGAGTCGCCCTTTACAACTCCTGACAGGAGTGGGACCTCCTCCTTCAGTGCCTCCATGGTCAAGTCTGCAGGTATGGTCAGCTTCCCCAGCAGCTCTGCTGTATCAATGGGGGTTCCCTTGAACTCCTTACTTCTCCAGGCCCCCTAAGGAAACCAAAGGGTAAGCTTTGGGATTCTTTCAGGGGCTCATCATAGTACCCCAAAAAAGACAACCCTAAACCCTAAACCCCAACTAAAAAGCTCTTCAGGGGCTCATCATAGTACCCCAAAAATAAGAAAGCCCTGAACCCCAACTAAGGCTCTTTGGCGAACATCAGAATGGAGGAACACCATGTTCCGCCGGACACAGAGCTGATGGCATCCAGCTTTCCCAAAACCTCCAGCTCGTTCCTTAGACTTAGCCGCCCTTTGAACCAAAATCAAAAAGAAACTACTCTTAGGGGGGTTTAGGGTTCAAGGTTTAGGGCTTATCCCCAATCAACACTCAAGTTATATACCCTAAACCCCTAAACCCTAAACCCTAAACCCTAAACCCCTAAACCCTAAACCCTAAACCCTAAACCCTAAACCCCTAAACCCTAAACCCTAAACCCCACATTGCTACGAGCAGTAGAGGTTCAGGGCCCGATAGACTCCCGTCGAGAAAGACATGGCACGGCAGCCACCGCCAGAGACGCAAAGGCCCACGTTGATCCCGGAACCTGCTTTACGGTTTAGGGTTTAGGGTTTGGGGGTTTAGGGTTTAGGGTTTAGGGTTTGGGGGTTTAGGGTTTAGAGTTTGGGGGTTTAGGGTTTAGAGTTTGGGGGTTTAGGGTTTAGAGTTTGGGGGTTTAGGGATTTAGGGTGTACTATCGGGGCCTTGATAACTAGAATAGGGTTTTTGGGGGCCCATTATGATTTCCCAAAATACTATTGGCAATTATTCGGCCTTGTATTAGGGGCTCCTTCCTGCCAACGGGCATTATTGGTGTTAGTATTATTGTTATGGCTGTTGTTAATTATTGTTACTGTTGTCACTCGTCTTGTTGGTATTATTCTTGTTAAAGACAGAACGTCTGTTGGTTATCAGCCCCGGGCTCCTGGTAGTTCGACATCTCCGTGAACCGGCAAGACCTTAGCACGAAAGACTTCACCCAGTGGGCGATACTTCTCGCTCTTCTTGCTGGTGCTGGTGCTGGTGCACTGTCCCATTGTGGCGGCGGATGTGGATGCAGTGGCCTATTTTGCTATCTTAGCCAAAGGCTGCGGGCGCATGACAGGGCAACAGGCTTCGCCGGGGCGACAGTGCATCCACCCACAGACCCATTTAACTCGCCGTTGCCAGCGAACAAAGCCCAAACTCGGAACTCTGCACAATGGCTCTAAGACGGCGTCGCGGCCCAAATCTTTCAATCGCGCCATGACCTCGGAAGTGGCTGCCTGGCAGTGAGGCTTAGGGGGTGGTTGTTCGGGGTTCAGCTTACTTTTGCAGTTAAGGCTGCAAGTTTATACTCTGTTCTTTTTAAGGGATTCAGGGGTGACGAATAGGCTTCGTAGCTTTTTGGCACTTTTGGGGCTCAGGCTTAAGATTACATGTTTATAGATACCGCATAGGGGATCTCAAGCAGGCATCATGGCAGCCCCGTAAATCCTGTAAGCTCAGAGTGTTTTGACCCTGAACCTACTGGTCATTCAGCGCCCTCCACCCAGAAAGCTCAACCAACAAGGAATTAAGCTGGAACCTTCGTGAACTTCACGTGCTTCAAGCGCAGCTGAGCCGCTGTTCTCACCTCAGAGCAGCCAGCTCTTCAGCCTGCTCTTTCGGCTAAACCCCGCCCTAAACCCTGAACCCTGAACCCAACGCCCGAAAGCCCTGAACCCTACACCCTGGACCCTACACCCTAAACTAAACCCACACCCTCGAAATCGACTTGGCAACAGGCGCTTCAGCACAAATTCAAACATCCGCAACACTTCTAACTACATATCCACATGCTTCCACTGCCGCGCAGCCCAAGCTCTACCGAAAGTCAAGCACTGCTCAGGCGGCACTCCCCAGGCCCTCGCTCAAATACCGCTCAAACAAGAAAAAGGGCTAGATATATGTGCACTGCCGCCGTCCCCAAGCTGGCTCACGGTTTGGGGTATAGGGTTTACTGGCTTGTGATTAGTCCAATTTCTCGTTACGTACGAGCGATGCTTGCTGAGAGTCGTCCGACATTGGGTCATGCTGCTTGTCAAAGAGTGTACTGGGATAGCAGAGCACGCAGGCCAATACGAATCATCACCAGGTTCCTCATCGTCATATCGGAACCATCAACAAATTTAAGCCTGTTGGAATGGCAGGGCATAGAACTACTTGGAGGATCACGGGACTTAGTAAGTAAGGTTATAAGTACCTTAATTGGGGTTATATATGAAAGTAGTTATAAGTATAGTTACCCTGATTATAACCCTAGTTACTAAGTCCCATGATCCTTTAAGTGATGCAGAAAGTCGGTGACGCTGAGGCACAGGCCAGGAGAAGGATCTGGTGGATCGAGTAGAGCTTTATTTTCCTCCGAAGCCGTGCCCGCGGCTTAGCTCAACGACTCCGGGCTTAATAGAGGGGCCGTAATAATTCGAACATGGTTTGGGGGTACATTCTACTATAGTTATAAAAAGGAACCCCCAAAATAGTAGTAATTGGTAGTTATTTCGGCCCCTTAAATTTTAGGTGTATCTCAAGGCATGGTTTGAAAAGAGCTGAGGGCGCTTGGGGCGAAGCGTTCACAACTCAACTGGTGCGTGTGAAGAGTTTGCAACGCTAACCTGAACTCTGGGCCTGTCGGGGTGTAGCTGTTTAGGGTTTAGGGGTCGTCGTCGTCACTAGTCGTCGTGGCAGTAGTAGTCGTCGTCGCCGCAGTCGTAGTATTCTGAAGTCTTAGTAGCTAGCACTAGTGGCCATCGTCGTCGCATCGGCGTTTTATCTCGTGTTACACCGGTTTACACCTATCCTACAGCATCTCAAATGTTCAGTAGAGTTGCAGATTGAACAAAGCTGTGTTGAAGCACGTGATGCATGAAACCGCTTTCCCCGAAGGGGGGCTGTTATCGAAGAAAGGGATACTTCAAGGGGAAACCTGATCGCCCCAACTTTGAACAAGTCTCTAAGCCCCGTAAAATGCCTTGCACGCCCCGAAAAGCCGTCGCCTGGCGATGTCGTTCCAAAGCACCAACATGAGCCTGGCCCAAGTCCTACTTGTCGGGTATCATGAGGAACTAAAGGTTAACCCTTTTGGTTATATATGGGGGTTCTATAGGGACTGTACTACCCAAAAAAGGTTAAAGATTACCTACTCGACTGCTAGGAAGTGCATGGGCAACTCATCATCACGGCGTTGTCTCGGCCTACGAGGTCTCCTAGCTTAGGGCCCCAAAAATGCACATAAGCAAAAATAAGGCTAGGGATATCTCATATAAACTCCCTTATAATGAAGCCCAATAAGGTAGGGATATCCCCATGAAATGCTTATGCTTTTGTGCTTTGGGGGTCCCTAATTTAACTTAACTTGCACCCTTAAATCGAAACCATAAATCCGAAACCCTGAACCCCTACACAGTAAAACCCTTAACATAGGGGGCCTAACAAGTACCTACACTATTCTGGGGATTCCTAATTCTAACTTTAGTATCAATGGGTCCCAAAACCCTAATCTAATTCATAAGGCCCCAATAAGATAGTACCTCATCGTAACCCCTATAGATCCCTTTAAAGGAACCCTATTCTAATTCTTAAGGCCTCTATGTTAAACCCTTGGGAGGATCAAGACCTAGGAAGGCGTGCCTGTTCTTCTTGAAGTCGAGCTCACATGCTGCAACGGCCTGACAAGAGAAGCCAGTGGAGTCTTCCTAAGCCAGCATAGCGTAGGGTGAAAATAACAATTAACAATGATCCTTAGGAAGAAGAATAGCAGTAATACGAATACTAAGGTGATAACAATAACAAATTTAGCTATGATACTGTTCATAGTACTAATAACCACACGAATAATAGCCATCAGTGATGCTACAACTGTAGGGCTTTAGTCGCGTCGTGCAAAGGATACATTTGGGGGGGTGCATGGCGCTCTCTCAGGCTGGCACAATCTTCGTGAGCTGGACGGGATTGAATTCGTCCAACCTGTCGATGACCTTCCCGGTTTACGGTTTAGGGCTAAGGTTAAGGGAGGTACGTGATGCCCTGAATGCAAGCTAGAAACTGCCAGTATCGGAATGCCTATGGAATTCTTTAGCATGTTCACTTGTTCACCCGAGCTATGCCAGCCACGTTTTCTCAGGCGAAAAGTGGAGTCTGGCGGAATCAGACGAGTCCCCCCTGCCATGAGGAAGAGAAGAAGCTCTGCATAAGAGCTACTCTGCAAATGACTCTCTACAAGTATAAGTGTTCTAGGCCCATGCACATGCAATCTGTGAAACCTCGGGAAATCTGGCGATAAGAGCCGGAGGAAAGCGCAGAAACAGAAGGATTCTCCTTGGCAACTTAGGGTATTGGAAACCCCAAACTCTAAGCAAATCCCAATACCGAAACCCTCCACAAGCCTAAAGCCTGAATCCCAAAACCCAAGACTCCCCTAATCCATCCTACTCCCAGAGCCCCAGCCCAAAACTTCCCAACCCAACTCCCTGCCGACCCTAAACCCTAAACCCCTAAACCCCTAAACCCGACGCCCGAGAACCGCGCATAGTCGCCGATGGCTTCCAGCAAGCCTCCGGCAGGCGAATACTTCAGCCTGCCCAAAGAGTAGACCTCGGCTCTCGCAAAGGTTTAGGGTGTTTAGGGTTTAGGGTTTTCTGAGGATTTAAGGGCTTGTTTCTGAGCACCTTTTTTCCGGTTGAAGGTTTAGGGTTTAGGGAAATTTCACTCAACAAAAGTAAGATGAAGGACCCGGTTTTCGACCCTTAATAGCAGGATCCCGATGATACCAAGCCCCCAGTTCTGCGAAACACGCACATCTTCGGTTTCATGTACTGAGGCACCCGAAAATGTTCCTCATGGCGTTTGGGGGTGTAGCTCACTATGCAGTCATTGCAACCGTAAGTGTTCTGAAAATAATTCTACTTTACATTGAAACTTTACATACTCTTGAAAATCCAGCTTCTTCATAGTTCGGAGAAACTGCCTTTCACTGAAATCTTTTTCCAGGCGAAGGGTGGAGAACTCAGGGCTTAGGGTTCAACAGTTTATGGTTGTGGGCTCGTCAACGTTTAGGATTTCGGGTTTACGGTGCCGTGTTTAAGGAGCTTAGGGCACTCCCTCAAACCCACTCACAGCTGTCGGTGACGCGCGGACTAGCGTGTGGAGAACCCCGCTTGCCATGGAGCGCATCAAACCTACTTGGAGGATCTTGGGACTTAGTAAGTAAGGTTATAAGTACCTTAATTGGGGTTATAAGTAGTTATAAGTATAGTTACCCTAACTATAACCCTAGTTACTAAGTCCCATGATCCTTTAAGTAATCGGGCTCCTGTGCGGACGACTTGTCATAAACACGTGATGGTCCAAGACTCAATGAAGCATCCAATAGACCTAAACCACGAAGCTACGTATGTACGTATTCGAGCCATCATCTTTGTCTGCATGTGTGTACATACATATGTATATATATATATGTGAGAGAGAGACAAGAAAAGGATCACATTCATCCAAACAAAGGCAACACACAAAAATCCTACACCTTCATCCCTGCACTTCCCACAACTTGGTCACCGGCCATGCTGGTGACTTCCTGCAAAGGCTGCTTCAAGGCAGGTGGAAAAAAAAATCGGAGGATCCTCCCTGGGTTGGTTCCCGAAGCCCGTTGTGTAGGATAGCACGGGCCATGAGAGAGCCTATAAGCCAAAAGAGACGTAGATCCCAAACACACAGCCCGCTTGCAAATTCAACTTGTGACCTATCCGTCCTCAGAATCTCCCAGCTAAATCGAAACCCTAAACCCCAAACCCCAAGCCCTCAATCCAACACCCGTAGATCCCTTATAGAGCCCTCATACTCATTATAGGTCCCCTACAAGGAATCCGAAACCCCATTATAGATCCTATTTATAGAACCATCACACTAATTATAGGTCCGATAAAGGAATCCGAAACCCTATTTATAGATGCTTTTTATAGAACCCCAAAGCCCCAAGCACTGCCTCTGGGTGGAACTCGTCCAGTCGGTTCGGCCTCTGAGCAGTCTCTGCACATTAGTGTTTAGGGTTTAGGGGTTTAGGGTTTAGGGGTTTAGGGGTTTAGGGGTTTAGTGTTAGGGGTTTAGGGTTTTGGGTTTAGGGGTTTGGGTTTAGGGGTTTAGGGTTTTGGGTTTAGGGGTTTAGGGGTGTAGGGTTTAGGGGTTTAGGGGTTTAGGCTTTTGGGTTTAGGGTTTAGGGGTTTAGGGTTTTGGGTGTAGGGGTTTAGGGTTTAGGGTTTTGGGTTTATGGGTGTAGGGTTTTTGTTACTATTGTTATTTTCTATTGTTCTTACTCTCATTGTTGCCATACGTGTCTACATGTCTACAGATAACACATACAGCTGTATGCACGTACATACATGTGTGTAGATATATACGACCGAAGACATATACACACATAAACACAGAAACCTGACCACATAAACATGTGGCCAAATGAAATATGAAGTTATGGGTGTGTGCATGTGTGCATATATGTATATATGTATATATATATATATATATATATATATATATATATATATATATATATATATATATATATACATGCACACGCATATTTCCAAGACACATATATATATATACACATACACACGTAATTATCTAAACAAGCAGATATGCATTTGTATACATATATAGACTTATACATGTATATGAAAGCACGTATATGCATATAAGTATGTCCATACATGTATAAAACCTATATGCACTTGGCCTACAAATATGCACACATACATGCATACCTAAATAGATGCATGCAGGCATGCATATATGTATACAGAACACATCTATACATCTATACATATAGACATATGTGCATATATACATATGTACATATACGCTGCTGATATACATACATATACTTATATATACTCATTTATATACATATCTAAACAGCATGTTATCACATGTACATACTTATGTATATAAACTTATACATGTACGTGTGTATGCATGTATGCGTGTATGTACGTATGTATGTAAAACCGCATATACACCTGTAAGCATGTGCATGCATGCACATGCATACATACCGCCATATCTACACTTGTACATTAACTACATAAAAACCGTTATACGTACATACATACACACTAACATGTGTGAAACCATATAGACGTACATGCAAGTACTTTCCATGTGTAATAACTTTGTACCATATAGATGAAGAATGTAAGGCTCGACAGTTTAATGCAGTATAGAGTACCCAAATATGCAAATGTCTGCAGAAGTTCAGGATTCTTGCCGTCTTAGGGTGAGCCCTACGATGGAGAACCCGGCGCTTCACTAGGGCACCGCACACATTCTTGCCCACAGCATCCAAAATGCGCGCCTCGCCTTTCAGACCTTGCCGCCAATTTTAAGGGCATGGCGTCTCAGTGCGCGGTTTAGGGTTTAGGGGTTTAGGGTTTAAGGGTTTAGGGGTTTTGGGTTTAGGGCATCTGTGAAGTTTCGGGTTCAGAGAAGTTTACAGTTCTGGGGAAGCTCATAAAAAATCGGCAGCTCAGATGATGGCAGCACACCGCTGCCGGGATAGCTGCAAGATCAAGTCATCCTTTTATTGACATCCACAGCAGCAGCTTCCCCCGATGGCCCGTGCATCCGACATGTCAGCAACCATGGTTCACACAATTACAGCGATAATCACAATTACTAATAATAGTAATAATAACATCTGACAGTGATGAAAGATAGAAACACAAACAAAAAGAGTATTAAGAGTAGAAAGTTCAAACAACAAGAACAACTGAAACAATGCAACAATGTATCTGCGAGCACCCTGCCAAGAAGACCGATGCCGAAGACCATGTTCGCGATGCCTCGGCTTTACTTGACAGACGGCCCGCTGTCCCCACAAAAGCCAAAAATTATTCTTCGTGTTCCCTATAAGTGTATACTATAAGAAAGCTTCCAAACCTTATTCTAACTAGTAAGGCCCCTAAATTGGGGATAAGCGGGATCTTGGATAGGGGCCCGTTTGCTTCTTCGATAGGCTTCACAAGAGTGCTGCTTCGTCCAACATGCACCTTCTCCGACAACAATCAAGCACACCGGACCAGATGCAAGACGATGAACTGTACTTGGGGTGACATGAAAGACCTTTATCCAAATCAACTTGCAATACTCAAACGTAACATCGATGATCGCCTGATTGCTCATGTCCCCTCTTCCACAGCTTCCTTGATGATGTCATACATCTGACCTGAAGTAGAACATTTCCCCTGTCCTGATGATACTTTGATCGTCTGAGCTCGCTGCTCTGTGGGTCAAACTCATTCAGACGCTTCCTGTCCACACTGGGCATCGGCTGTCAGACTTACTGGGATCCTGTTCAGATCTATGAGAGAACATGGCTTCTTGATCGTGGTAGCTTAAATCGGATTCCTGCACAAGAACCCAAGTCGGGGTCTAGGGACGATGGCCTCAGGGCTTTCGGGCTTAATGTAGGGGGGGTTGGGGGCCAAAATATAATTATGCTCTAGATAAAATCAGGAACTAAGGCCCCTATAGCAGGCTTAGGGTTCAGGGTTTAGAGTCTAGAGTAGTGAAGAGGCCTGCACCCTGTACGAGGCACGGCTTGTATTTTCGGGTGCAACAAAGACACCCCTGAACCCTAAGCCCTAGGCCCTAAGCCTACCAAAAGGGAAAAAGAGGGCTTGGAGTTCAGGGCCTTCCTTGGGTCGATGAGTTGAGGTTTTGAGGTGTGGATGCTTCCGGGCCAGGACAGTATTTAGCACAAAACCTGATGACACCGCTGATAGATGATACCTAGATGGCCATGTTCAGAACGCCCGCTTTAACAATTAGAATGGGGTTTGGGGCCCATTATGCTATAAATATAATAAGGAACGCCCCCTCGAAATAGTAGTAGAACACCTTGCGTTGATGCAGAAAGGCTTGATGAGCTTGGACTTGAAGCGCATGATGCCCCAAGCCTCGCCGAGAAGCTGTGATTCAGGGCAATGAGTGTTCAGGGCTCACTGCTTGGAGGATCATGGGACTTAGTAAGTCAGGTTACAAGTACCCTAATTAGGGTTGCAAGTAGTTATAAGTTATAAATATAATTACCCTAATTATAACCCTAGCTACAAGCCCCCTGATCCTTTAAGTGGGGTTTAGGGCAGGGTTTATGGTTTAGAGTGGACAAGGCTGACTGTAGAAGCCTGAACACTTACCAACCTTGTTTTGTAGGGTTCTTTACACCCAGACCCCCCGGGATCTAGAAAGTAGATCCCGTAATTTAAGGGTACTTTATAGGAACCCCCTTTAAGGGATCTACTTTTTGGATCCTCCCGTAGGTCAATGGCTGTACGATAATATACCCCAAACTAACTAGGTTTGAGGGTTGGCCTCAGAGCAATACAGGCTTCAAGCTCTCCCAAAACCAGAAGCACAAGAACGCCGAAACCTGGAACCCCCTTGCGCAGCTAGTAAAATAAAGGGGCCCTGTGTGCATTATAGTCTAGCTATATATAAGGAATCTCTAGGAGCAGTGTTATATAAAAGGAATCTCTAAGAGCAGTGCTGGTAATTTTTCAGGCTTCTACACTACTGCCGATGAAGAACCGTGAGATGTGCCTCACATCGTCTGTGCGCTCTATCCACTTAGAGGCGACCTTCCCCCCACCCCCTCCCCCCGATGTTGTCAGAGCTCAGATACTCCACCTTCATCCTGTAAAACAGAACCACAAACTCAAAGACTCACAAACCTAGGCTTACGGAGGTCTTGCGGTCCCGCGACACCCCAACTTGAAACCCTTTCAGGAATCAAGCAACCTCCTCTCCTCCAGCCGAACCCCCCAACACCCGAAACCCAATGTAAATAAGCCCTGAACCCTAAACCCTAAACCCTGAAGCCTAAACCCTTAAACCCCAGTATACACCCCAACTCCGGGGCAGCAGCATAGAAGAGGCTCGAGATGCCGCGCGCATCGAAAGCCTGCAAGCTGGGCCAGTCGAGGCTTTCTACATCCGGCTGATTTTAGGGTCTTGGGCTTCGGGTTTAGGGTGTTGGGTTTAGGGCCTTGGGTTAGGGTTTCCTGGTATTAGTACGAGTAGGAGCGATAGTATTATTGCTGTGAGTATTGGTATTCGTATTAATGCGAGTATGAGTAAGTGTACTAGCCGCTAGTCCTAGTCTAAGCATTAGGAGGAGTATTAGTCGTAGTATATGTGTATTAGTGTTAGTATTGGTATTAGCATTAATACTTCTTGATACTAGAAGTAGAACCACAGCTGGATGGAGAGCCAGATAGGTGGACATACAAACATACATGGGTACATATCTACACACGCACACACTGGCAAATGGCGTTCGAATGAAGGGACACAGTCTCAACCGATGATGGTATGGATACAAGCACATGTACAGGGCGCATGCACATAATGTAGTGGCCTAAATGACTCGCGCAACGCCGCGCCAGCTCCGAGACTTTATGTGAAACAGAGTGTCAATAGATGCAACCGAAGTACAAAACACGTGGCAGGGCCGAGGGATTCGATACTTCCGAGCCTTGCAGCTGGCTCAACTTTTGACACGCCTTAAAACCCAGTAATATCGGGACCATAACGATTCGTTCATCTATGATCATAATAAGGAAGCCCCAGAATAGGAAAGTGTTTATTTAAGTCCCTATATTATATAGCACCCCTATAGGTTCAGGGCCCATTATACTATAGTTATAAATAATTTTTCAAGGCCCCTATATAAGCCCTGGACCCTACGCTAACGATAGGTTTTTATTTACGGCCCCAGAAATTAAAAAAAGTCGAGCTCCCGCCTCCGGCCCGACCTCCAGGATGACCTGCGTAAGGCGCCTTTGGAGCTCCCGGACCTCACTGCTGTTTTGGGGCGTTCCTAGAAGGGTTTAGGGTTTAGGGTTTAGTGTTTAGGGTTTAGGGTGGGTTACTATAAGGGCTTTTAGGGTTCAGGGTTAATATAAGGGTTCCAAGAAGGGTTACTGTAAGGGCTTCGGGTTTAGGGTTTAGGGCTGTGGCTTTAGGGTTTAGGTTATGGGATAATATGAGAGGGATACTGAGGGGTTCCTGTGGGGGTTACCACCAGGGGGATACTAGGAAGGATATAGTACCGGGTTACTATAAGGGGGTGCTAGCAGGGTTACCATTAGAAGGATACGGCAAGCGTTCTAGATACTAAAAGGGTTCTTGAAGGGTTACATAAGGATACTAAAAGGGTTCTTTGATGGTTGCCATACCGGATACTGCACGGGTTACTGTAAGGGTTACTACAAGGGTTACTATAAGGGATACCACAAAGGGATACCAAAAAGGTTCTACAAGGGTTGCTATAAAGGATACTAGACGGGTTGCCAAGGGGTACTGAAAGGTTTGTAACAGGGATACTATAAGGCAGTTATGACGGTTTAGGCCTTGGGCTTTAGGGTTTTCCGCATTTTAAAGCTGAGGTCTCCGTTTAACGGGGTACTAGGAGGGATATGCAACAGTGGAACCATCAGAATCGTCAAGATCATCCTGATAGCTCATCATACTCACAGCAGACAATGGCCTCACTAACATCAACATCACCTTCAACATCATCATCACCATCAGTATCATCCTCAACGACATGGTTGCAGGCGCCGCCTCGTTTGACCACCCCGTCGCCAGCGTCCCGGGAGGAAAGCTGAAAACAGCTCCCCGGCGCATCGGCTGTATGTACATTCTTTTCTTGGGTGGCAGAGGTGCCCGACATCGGTGACAAGACGGCCTGTAATTCAAAGTCTTGCGGCTATGGTACCGGGGCGGTATAAGTCCTGCATTTAGGAATTGGGGCTGTGGGCTCAAGGAGTGCGAAGATTAATTTCCTACGAGGGGAAGTGGTATTCCTTGCTACGTGTCCTCATGTCGGGCCCTCTGCCTCCCTCTTAAGCTTCCTACTAAAGCTACGTTCCTGAAGCTACCAGCAGGCCCCCTAAACCCGAGAACGAGCAAAATTCCGGGACCGTGAACCGCTGCCCCTCGATTGCAGGGCACTTCGCCATCTCAGAGCGGATTGTGCTTTGCGCACTAGAAGACCAGAGGCTTTAGTAAGTTGTAGACGGGCTATCGTCGCTTTTATGGATACTTACACGCAACGCAAGACAAAAGCTGTACATAACTTCCAGGAACCTGCAAGTACTGTCCCGATATCTGCATAGAAACCCCGCAAGACGTGTGAAATCCATCAAGCATGTTCTTGGAGCTAGAGACTTTAACTAATATAGGGGCCTGAATTACTGGCAAGGCATACTATTCAAAAGTTAAACATAAAACGCAAGCAAAGGAACAACATAGGTAATTATTTAGGCTTCCATGTTTAACAACCCCCTCACGGCGAAGATCCCTGCTGGTCGTCTCGCTTGCGCTTGACCGCGGCAGTAAGAGCGACGTTGTAGGACTCCGTATACATCCTCAAACGTCACAGGGATTGGGGATGTAGGGAAACACTACTGGCACGATTTTGGGGGATACATGAAGTTGTGGCTGGAACAGAAGGTTCCGACCCACTCAGACACACTGAGACGAGGGCTTCTCCCCGCGAGGCATATGGTAGTCCACTTCCATTTTCTTCCTCACAGACCCACAAAGCGCTCCCTCATGCTTGGCAGCACCATGGAATTAGTAATCCTTGCAGGAAAGGTGCCAAAACAACTACAATGGCGTTTCTTTCGTAATGGTCTTCTTGGAGGGGTGCATAAGTGTGCTACAAGTGCTTGTAAAGGGAGGCGGAATAGGTTTTATATGTGGCATAATCATAAAATATCACAAAGGGTCGACGAGGGGATACTCTTACTACTTACTCAAGCCTGCAGCGGGATACAACTACTGATTTCTCAGAACCCCCTACAGTATCCACTGCAGCAGCTGTGGGAAGTCGTTACCGTACTAACGGCGTAAGCTACCTGCTGCGCGGTACTCTAGGGGCCTTAATGAGTGGAGGGCTTTGGGGTTGCACTGCTACTCTGTCTGTTTGTCCGTGCGTGCGAGCCTGCTCTTACGCAGGAAGCCAACTACCGTCTGCGATGTTCTTTTGTTGGCTAGTACTCTTACGCTTGCTCTAAGTCTCTTTGTAATTATTGTTGTTGATCTTGTCAGCTCTGTTGCTGGCTCAACAGCTGGAGCTGTTAACCTGATCCTTTTACTCCAAAAAAACTTTCCATTGGCTCGTTTTGGTCCTCTGTTTGTGATGATGCTCGTCCTTACTACGTGCTACATATGTGATGAACTCTGGTCTTATTCGTCCGTACATTTCAAGTGGTTGTTGCAGTGTCGCTTCCGTTCGGGCCAGTTGTCCCGATAGGTTTAGGTCGCGGACTGTCAATATTGCTGACGACACTCCTTTTCCGTAATCAGCTAAACACAGCACACTGAATTCTGCTCGTCGTTCGCAGCCGTTTAGTTCACTCTGTACTTGCTGCCACTCCTGTACCAGTACAGTGGCACATGCCACTAAAGCAATAGTGGCACTTGCTGTCGCACTGGAAGAAGCAACAGCACGAGCAGGAGTAGTCGCTTTCGTCTTGAAGAGTCTTGTACTCGTTTTGAAGTCGTGGTGGTTGGAGCAGCATGAGTAGTTGTGGCCGCCGCACAAAACTTTTCGGACGAACAGGCGGAGAAGAAGGTAAATCCCTGACCAGTGATAAACCACTCCATTCCAACAAAGACATAACCAACACAGAAGCCTGAATGATTCTAACATCTTTTCTTAGGGCTCCTCTTGCATACAATATACGCCAAACCCTATCCTAATGATGAAGGCCCCTCCATCAAGCATGCTTGGAGGTTCAGGGGTAGTTGTATGTGTGGACATAAGTAAAAAGTAAGTATGATTATAACCCATATTCGGTGACTACTCCCACTTATAACCACCCATGAACCTCCAAGTGCCATGCTTCACCCTGAAGGATGACTCTGGCCAGGGGGCTGCGTCACGAACTCATAGCCTTTGCGCTGAAAGATGCCGACCTTGGGAGTTCTTCTGGTTCAGGGTCTGTTTTTGCATCCCGTTTTCACCAGAATGAATCCTACGGGCTTAAATTTTAGAGTTTGGATTTGGGGTTCCACACTTTCACGTAAGCAGCACTGACCAAGACTCGCAAGATTTGGCTTGGGGTTGGGGTTTAAGGGGTAGGGTTTGCCCATGTGCTCGCTGTGGTCTCACGCAGAGAACAAAAACTAGCATGATCATGATTTAGGCTGATAGATTTTACGCTAAACATCTGCAGATATAGGATTCTCTCAAGAACTCCTGAAAAGATCCTAAACCCTTATAGATCCCGTATAGGATCCTTTCACGGAACGGGCAGAGCTCCGGGCGATTTCGTCGAAGTTCAGCTTCAGCCGGGCCTACCAGCTTTGGATTCACGGCTTTCGGAGTAGGATTTAGGGCTTCAGGGTCTGGCGAGTTAAAATGCCTACGCGTTTAGAGGTTGGGGCTTTGAGCTTTGACCTTCTAGGCTTCCGTTCAAGCTTTAGGGTTTAAGGTTCAGGAGATGCGTTCTCTGTGGTTGAGGCCAAAGGTGTACTCAGCATTTCGTCCCGCATCAACCACCCGATTGCTCTGCGCAGCCAGAGGCAGCAATTAAATTCATATGTGAGGCCTAGCGACAGCCGTGGCACATAGAAGCTGGAACTGGCGCACCAAAGCTAGCGATGACGGGAGGCATCACAGCAGCAACAACGACCCTGACGACGGCTGCGACGACGACGACGACAGTACGACGGGACAGCAGGATGAGCGCCAGGATACTCCGTCTGCCAAAGCATCATCACTGTCACTCACAGTCACCATCTTGTTCGCACACGCACAACAAAACATCGATGGCGATGGCCGCCGGCAGCAAGACCGAAAAGAAAATATGCATAACCTCAATCACGGCAACAACAACACCGCGACGACACGACGCTGGGCACTGCTGCTGCTCTTCTTGCCACTCCGTCTGTCATTGCTTCTGGTCTTCATCCGTTTATTCCTACGGCTGCTACGAACACCAGCGAGACGAAGATGAAGATGCGCATGTAGAGGAAAGGTCATGTCTCTGTCGCTCTGTCACGCGAAGATCTGTACATCCCCTGCAACTCGCACAAGCTCCGTCACCACAAACCTGAAGAGCCATCGAGATGCCTAACCTCGCAACTTTCAGAGTTCAGCTTGAAACGGACGTCTCGGTGACTGCCTTCTTTATGGATAAGACACTGCTCGAGCACGGGGACCTTATCTACTGACCCTTCGTCCGTGAGCATGCAACCTCAAGCCGCTTGGAAATCCTGAAGTCCTTAAACCCAACAAGAAACTCTACATCCCAACGTCTCGGGCTCGAAAGAGCCAGACCCACAAGCATGCTACAAAGGAACCCATAGGTCCTCCCGAAAGCCCAGCAAAGTCCCATGGAGCCGCTTCGGGCAACCAAAAAACCCTTCTGAAAACTGTACCTGCCTCCGACAACACCCCTAAACCCCACCTCATACGGGGCTTGTTAACAAAAGCAGCGGGTACCTAGTGCCTCCAGCCAGGAACCCCTCAGTCTTTCAAACTCCCATATGCCGGGCCTCCTTCTTCCAGTTCAGCGGCCCTATATTCACCCAGACGCCTCCTTCACGGAGAAGTCCATCCATCACCTCGCCCAGAGATTTGCTTTGCAGAGCTTTGGGTATAGGTTATGGAGAAAAGGGTTCGGGGATGACGTTCAAGGGTTTAGCTTCAAACGTTCTGGCAAATGGCGTTCAGATCCTCATAAGTTGTAAGACTGTCAGTGTCTGTATGCGGCTCCACAAGACATGTTTGGAATGTGCATTTCTACAATGCCCGTAATCTTATACCAGCCAGACCTTAGCCATCGTACCTGGAAGAGCTTCGCAGGGTCAGTGGGCGTGTCGATGAAGAAGCAGGTCACCAACGCCTGAATGGCCCACAGCTCGAAATTCAGAATCTGCGCACCAGCTGCTCTTCTCACGATGACAGTGCCGATGACCACTGGCATCATGATCATGAGCAGTAGAAGGAGGGTCAGGATTGGGGAGAGGGTGAGTATGAGATGGCTAACGACCATGAACAAGATTGTGCGCATGGCCACGCTGGAAAGGACAGGAAGGATGGCAAAGCTGCCGAGGAAGGCAAAGATCGTGTCACGTTGACGATTGCATGCGTATGTATACACACACATGCATGTGTACGTGCTATTGATACCCTCGCAGTTGGTCTATCAGTACTGTTGATACTATATAGTCATACAGTACCATCATTATTTGTTTTTGACATTGTCCTTTACTATTATCCCGAGACAGTTATTGTCAATACCTGTTGGAGGTGGTGGCGGCGGCGGTAATGGTGGTGTTGCTGATGTTGTTGTTGTCGTCGTGGTGGTGGTCGTGGTGGTCGTGGTGGTGCTTCTGCTCTACTGCTGCTGCTGCCGGTGGTGGTGGGCCTTCGTAGCAGTAGCAGTAGGAGTAGTAGCAGTCGTCGTCGTCGTCGTAGTAGTAGAAGTAGTAGAAGTAGAAGTAGAAGTAGTAGTAGTAGTAGTAGTAGTAGTAGTAGTAGTAGTAGTAGTAGTAGTAGTAGTAGTAGTAGTAGTAGTAGTAGTAGTAGTACCGCATCCCCCCCCGGTGCGACGCCCAGACCTCTTATTCTTGGGACTTGTTGTGGTCGGAAATGCTGTGTTTTACAGCACTTTTTTCCGCAGTTATCGAAAGTGGCAACTGTTCCTGGTTTCGTGTGTATTTTTATCATGTTTTCTAACATTGTTCATCAATCTCGCACCTCAAAATGCTGGTATTTACAGCACTTGTCTTTGCGAAGTTCATTATTTTTTGCTGTGTTTTGTTGTCTCGGTTTTCCTGCCCAAAACCTAGCGATCAGAATGAAGGTTTTTATGGACTAATATTGATCATGATGTCCATCCAAATCGTTGGAAAACAGAGCATCCATGTCCAAAACCTAATCACGTCCATGGTCTAGCGCATTTTGGTTTGGAGAGCATCCATGTCCAAAACCTAATGACGTCCATGGTCTAGCGCATTGAGGTTTGGAGAGCATCCATGTCCAAAACCTAATGACGTCCATGGTCTAGCGCATTGAGGTTTGGAGAGCATCCATGTCCAAAACTTCATGACGTCCATGGTCTAGCGCATTTTGGTTTGGAGAGCATCCATGTCCAAAACCTAATGACGTCCATGGTCTAGCGCATTGAGGTTTGGAGAGCATCCTGATCCAAAACCTAATGACGTCCATGGTCTGGCGCATTTTGGTTTGGAGAGCATCCATGTCCAAAACCTAATGCCATCCATGGTCTAGCGCATTCCGCGACAGCTCTGATGGAAACATGTTGTACATCCACGAACTCTGCGACCGGCGTCGCACCAGGGGGGATAGGGTAGTAGTAGTAGTAGTAGTAGTAGTAGTAGTAGTAGTAGTAGTAGCAGCAGCAGCAGCAACTCGCGTTAGTCGCAGCAGCAGTGGCGGTACCAGTAATGGTCGCAGTCACAACAGCAGTAGAAGTAAGCAGTAGCAGAAGCATTAGAAGTAAGCGGTAAGCAGTAGCAGTAGAAGCCGTAGAAGCCGTAGAAGCGGTGGAAGCAGTGGAAGCATTAGAAGGATGACGACGACGGCTACTTCTTTGGTTTTCACCTTCACGATCAATAACAACTGAATTGCGCTAGGCGTGTCCACGATGATGAACGGAGCAAGAAACCCCTCATGGGTCAGCAGCAGCCTACCCTTCCAGGGATAAGACTTGAGGCTGCACATCGCTCGCATGTTTCTTGAGTCTCTGCCCGGCCATGCCACGGCATTTCTGACCAGCACTCGTGATGGTGCTTGAAATGCTACTGCTGGCCTCCTGAGATCTTGCCTGTTTGTCTTTCAAGGTTCAGGAGTCCAGAAATCCTGAATGAAGTTGCAAAATGGCGAGGCCGTGGCCTCACAGACTCAACGATAAAAGCCGTTGTTGGTTTCAGGGGCTGCGGCCGAGCTCTAGACGCTATGGCCTGAAACAATTCGGCTTTTGTCATGATCCTCCATCCACTTGCTAGCCTTCGGCAAAGCCTCCCAATGACTAGGCTCCAGCTTGGCCATCGTTCCTTGCACGATCGCAAGCAGCTGTGGCAGCAAACGGTGGTGCTGGAGCAAAGTCCAGAGTCCTTCATCCAATGCGGCCATGTAGTCGGCCAGAATGGGCTGCAGTCCTTCAGGCATGGACCCTGTGAGTGGATACATCCACATGTCCAGCAAGTCCGAGGCCACCTCCAGAAACAGATCCGCATCAACGGCACTGCGGAGTCCCTCAACTGGCCCTGACTCAGCCATCTCAACGTTCACCGAATCACGGTTATAGAAGAAGCGGTCCAGTGAAGCCCATTTCACTGCGAAGAAGTACTTCTGTGCGAGATCCTCCCTGCACAGTGTGCGCCCCTCCCGAGACCGCTTCCTGACTTGAGACAGCTTGGAAGCCTCCTGAAGCTCCAGCTTTGATTCGAGCCTGTCCCGAATGCGCATAAATGTGTTCACGTGGAAGACACCCGGGACCCGATCTGCGAAGCCTCGATTTATGAGGTGCCTGCGCGGGTACGCAAAACCTGCCGAGCCATCGCGACCAAAGGAATGGAGCCGCAGCTTGGCTGCCCTGGCCCGATCTTGCAGGCAGCGCAGCAAGCTCTCCGTCGCCAAGGTGAAACGCTTCTGGGCATCCTCGTCTGGCTCCCCACGCACCAGTGGAAGGAAGAACAGCCGCTCCCATTCTGGCTCGGTGACCTCGTACATGTGTCGGCAGGCCTGGAGAAAGTGAGTGCAGACCTCGAACACGGGCAGATGCAAGCTATTGAACATGGATTTACTCCGTCGGGCGTAGAGAAGTCTCAGGCATGGAGGCATAGAGACCAATGAGAAACACGTGTTTGGTCCGAAACTTCCTACTGAAGGTTTTCGTACCAGTTTGAATTCGAAAAGGAATCTCAGGACGACTTCCAGAACCACTCCAGCATGAACAGCAGGGCACAACATTGACAGCTTAACCGACGATATTTCCCGAGGCCCTGACATCCAGGCTGTCAGTGGTGCAGCTGTAGGCTGTCAAAGATGTCGCCGTTGCAGCTAGCCGGAGGAATGTTCTTGCATCGTCGAGGGTAGAGCCATCCAAGCGAATGTGCACCTTCTTGAGGAGGATCAGATCTGGGACATTTGGAAGCTGCTGCATGATGCGGCTCAAACAACGGGAAAGATCTGCGAGCGACACCTCTTGAGGCAACGGGATTGACTCACGAGGAGCTGTCGTCTCTTCTTGTGCCGACACTGCATCCACGACGAGCACACTGCGCAGCTTAGCTTCATCCACTGCTTGAGGCCGAGGCTCTACGCCAAAAAATGGAGCTAGCAAGTTGAAGCAAGCGTAGTTCTGCTGTGCCAGGGCAACATCCAAAGCGGTTTCGCCCTTGGTGGTCCTGAGCTGCGCCACTGCTACCTGATGTCGCGCAGCATGCCTTTTGAGCTCTTGCAGTAGATCATAGTGGCCAGCATATGCACAGATGTGGAAAGCCGAGTTTCCGTACTGCTTCTCGCGTGATCGAACATCCACAAGCCGGAGCCAAGGATGTTCTGCTGTCTGATGCGAGAACTTCAATAGAAGCAGCCTCAGGGTCTCCACAAATGTACCGTCTTCACACAGGTAATGCAAAAAGGGCTTGTTCTGCAGATGCACAAAGGGCAGCTTGCTGAAAGTCTGATAGTAGAATTCATCCTCTGTGTCACCACTCTCCCAATGTGCCTTCAACGCTTCCCGGAAAGCAGGGTTCACTGTCATCTGCTCAAGAAACTCTACGTCGTCTGCTTCCAACAACATCTCTGTGACTTGATCGAAGAACTGCCATATGTTGTGCTCGCTAGCACGGGGAAGCTCGAACATTTCTGTTGCCACGTACTTCTTGGGATCATACAAATCGGTGATAACAGCATGCACCACTCCTGAAGACAGCAGCATCACTGATGCTTGCTAATGCCGATCAGCACCCGTGATATCATTCAGGTCAAGCAGAAAGTTTTGGACACTAGCTACCTCACCGGCCTGCTACTCAGCAGTACACAGGAAGCTGTCCTGGATCATCCGTCAGCATTGTCAGCTCTTGTGCAGCTCTTTCGTGCCTGCACGCAGCTTCTTCCAGCTCACTCCGTGGGACAAGCCGCCGAATTTTCCACTTGGGACGTCGAAATCGATCCTGCGCTCCACGCTCGTATGCACTGAGCTTCGATTGCCCAGGAAGCTATCTAGAATAATTGATACTCACCCACAGGCTGCAACTTTATGAGTCATGCGGCATCTAACGCCTTTGAGCGCTCTACGTTCATGAACCGCAGGCCACGTCGAAGAGTCTCTTCCACAATTGCCTTGTCACTGGCCTCAGCACACTACAACTGTTTGCGAGGCAACCCTCTGAAGCAAGGGCACTTCCTACCATGCGCCCTTCTGTTAAATGCCAGTCTTCTGTGGGCGATACTACACCAATCAACCGATGCATGCTTTGCATGACTGAGGCTGCAGCAAGGATCCTTGCAAGCTGATGCCCTTGAAGCTCGACGTGCGGATTCGTCAGCCCCGTGTTGTGTGTGTAGCCGGAGCGCCCCGTGAAGCTGCTGGAGGTTTCCAGGCCTTCTTGCAGAAATCCCCCCAGCTCAATAGGGATCTCCTTGCCTGCAGCTGCCAGGTGATCGGCAACTTCCTGTGCAACCCGGTAGTCCTGCTTTTCTGCGCGGTTCAGAAGCGACACGGCTAGGCCCGTCCTCCCGCCACGCCCGGTACGTCCAACCCGATGAACGAAGGAGTCACAATTGACGGGCATGTCATAGTTCACCACCAAGGAGACATCGGCAATGTCTAGTCCTCGACCTGCCACATCCGTCGCCACTAGTAGCCCAGGCTTGCAAGCTTTGAAGGCCGCCAGCGAGGCCTCTCGAGAGGCCTGGTCCATGTCCCCATTCAAGGTTTCACATGCACAGCCTCGCTCCATCAATTGTTCCTGGAGCCCTGCACACGAAGCTTTGGTGTTCGTGAACACAATTGCACGCTCTGCCCCCTGTAGTTCAGAGAGCTGACGCAACATTCGTGGCAACTTCTCGCGAATGTTGGAGCATGCATGGAAGGTGAGCGTGATGTTTTGGTTGGTGGTTCTACCCACACTGCCCACCTGAATCAGCTGTGGTTCCGTAAGGAACTCGTTGGCAAGCTGCTGTACCTGGATGCTTCGGACAGTGGCGGGGAATGCATGACATGCGTTGGGTGCAACTCATCCCCGAGATGCCCTGAAGCAACTTTGCAGGGATAGGTCGGTGAAGCCAAGCCACTTGCCCCGAGGATGTCCAAGTGGCAGTAAAAAGCAGCATCTGCACCGAGAGAGGTCGTCGGTCAAGGATGTCCCGAATCTGCAGCTCGAAGCCCTGGTCCAGCATGCGATCCGCTTCGTCCAGGACAAGGGCCGAAAGGTCCTTGAGAGACAGCTGCCCACGGTTCACGAAGTCGCGAATGCGGCCGGGAGTACCCGAGCACCAATGAATGCGTTCGGACATGGCCCGCTTCTGCGCCACCACATCTGCACCTCCGTAAAAGGCAGCAGACCTAAGTGTCGGTAAAAGGCAGGTTGTGAGCTTCTTGCCTTCCTCATGAATCTGGCACGCCAATTCCCTCGTTGGCGCAAGCACCAGCAAACGAGGATAGGCCAATGCTTTCCCTCGTTTGAGTGTAGACGGCTGTTGCAGCAAGACATTGATTGTCGGCACTAGGAACGCCAATGTCTTTCCACTTCCTGTCGCAGACACACCGATGACATCCGAGCCGGAAACAATGACTGGCCAGCACTTGGCCTGCACCGGTGTAGGCTTGTCGAATCCAAGAGCTCGCAGCGCTTCTCGAACGGATGGAAGGAAGCAACATGCATCGAAGTCTTCCCATGGCTCCGCCATGGACAGCATGGATGCACTGCTGTTGAAACTATGAAGACGAAACACCGAGTTCAGCGAATCATGCTGTGCTCCCAATTGTAGGCCTGGCTCTCTGAGCAGGCAGAAGGCAGAGTAGGTGACTGTTTTCTCGCGAACATCCCTCCCGCCGCCCAGGTTGACTGAGTTTAGGGCTTAGGGTTGAGGTGGTAGAAGGGCACGTGCAATCGCCCACTTGGGCCGGCGCATCGAACTGGCGGTACCCAGGACCACCTGCCTGCGGTTGAGGGTCCCAGTGTTGCTTAAGGTCTCTGGCTTTGGGGCTTCACGGTGCTAGGTTTAAGGACTGGGGGTTTAAGATTTTCTGGGTTCAACAGCTTTAGGCTCTAAGCGGCCAAACTGCTGCCAATGAACAGCGACATGGCACTGAGTGGCAACGAAAAAACAACAATTCACAAACACATGCGCACACACGCACACACGTACACACACACACACACTGACACACACACACACACACAGACACTGACTGTGGCATCGGTGAGATTCAGATAGCTGTCGAACATCTCGCAGAACACACAAGAAGTCTGAATTGTCGCGCGCTGGGTTTAGTCCATATGTTTTCCGAGCCAGTTCTCCAGCAAGACCCTGAACCCAAGCCAAAGACCCAGAGCCCTGAGCCGCAAGCCCGAAACTCACGCGACTACGAGCTACAAGCACGATTCTGACGCCTCGTAAGTCTTGATGAAGTCGCCAGGCACCAGGACGATGGGAGGCCTGGTGGCTGATGGGCGCAAGGCTTCACTTGGAAGTTCCAGCCTTGTTCCGGCATCTGCAAGTGGGATAAAAGCAAAGTAAGGACTTGACTTCACGTTGGGGCTAAAAGCAGCAAATTCCTCAAACCCTGAACCGCAGAGGGCTCGCGGCTCCCAGCATCCACGTCTCTCGCCTCCCGGTGACCGGATCAGAGGAAACCAAAGAGTCCGCCCGCAGGCCCGGAACATTCATCTCCATGTATTGCGTAAAGTGACCTGGGCGATCTTGCGGTTTTAAGAACTCAGGATTTGGGGGCTTAGGACTTTAGGCTTCGGGTACGGACTTTATATATATATATATATATATATATATTCGTTTCTGTGATTGGTGGCTTAAGCCACGAACCTGCTACTTGGCTTCCTGTCGCAGGCTAGTGGCCGTGATTCTCCGAGAACACATGCGCCAGTGGGAACAGCTGGTGTCCCGATGAAGGCACCTGGGCTGCAGCACGACTCAGCTTTTGAATTCCACATCATGCACGTTCAGAACCTGGCAGTGGAGAGTGTTCTCCGTTGCCTGTGGTCCTGCACACTACATCCCATGGGGAACTATGCTCCCTGCATGCATGTGCAAGCATGCAAGTAAGCGAGACGTATAGGCTAGGTACGCGTGCACGTGAACACGCATGTGTGCGCATAGCCGTGCAAAATATTTGCGGCTAGAATATCACATGCAAGCGTACATGCACGCAGGCTAGCCTAGCAAACAAGAAGAACTGAATTAAGAGTGCATCATACTGAGGTCTAAACTGAATACATTGCATTCGCGCTGCGCTACCCTCTGATACCTTACACGGGGCTGGTAGTATGTCAATTGAGAAAACTCGGAGCATGAGTTGCATGACTTGATTTCATCCCAGTTGATATATATATATATATATATATATATATAATATTATATTATACTTTTTATATTATATATATATATATATATACCCCTCTCAAAAAACCCATACCCTGCCTTTATACGCCGACAAAGACGCACGCGAATTTACAAACCCCCGGAAACGGAGCCCTGCACCTAAGACCGAAGGGCCTAAGCACTGCAGCCAGGATGCTCTATTCAAAAAGTAGTCAGCAAATGTCAGGAACAAGCGCGAGGCATCCTCGGCAGAAACACACTCAAAACTCCCTTCTGGCCCTAAACCCTAAACCCTAAACCCTAAATGGCTACACAGAGCTCGGAAGCAGCTTGGAGTTTTCGGGTTGGGGGCTCGGAAGCAGCTTGGGGGGCTTTAGGGTTAAGGGTTTATGTAGGTGGTATGTAACTGTAAGGCCTACGGTTGGGGCCGGTTGGTTCAACATTTTGGACTTTCAGGTTTCTAGTACCTGTCGCCTGCACATGCACTTGTGTTGCCGACACCCCTCATTTGGCTTTACAGAACTTGCAAATACTTGCGAGGCTTGCTGCAGGCAGATACCAAAGCGCCCAAGTAGTCGCAGCAGGCAACCTGCAATAAGAAGCCAATAAGAAAGAAGCCAGTCGCAGCAACCTGGCCCAGGCATTGCAGCACTAGTCTTGTGCAGAACCCCCAGACTTCTTGACATAGAACAACTACCGCAGACGCAGTCTAGAACTTGTGTCGCAGTAGTACTCTCCCGTATGATCCTAGACCAATGCCGCTGCTGCTGTCGTTGTTGCTGTTGTTGCTGTTGTTGCCGTTGTTTCTGTTGTTGCTGTTGCTGTTATTGCTGTTATTGCTGTTATCGCTGTTATTGCTGTTATTGCTGTTGCTGTCTTCGCTGCTGTGGCTGCTGTTGCTGTTGTTGCTGTTTGTCGGTGGCAGTGGTGGTACTGGGAGTGGTCGCTGCAGTGGTGGTCTTTGGGCCCTCTCTCTTGGCCAAGTCTCGTTGGCCTCGACCTTATAGCCCTCGGCCGCCAGCATGACCGCCAAGCGACCAAGACCTACAACGAATCCGAAGCCCGCGAAATGCTTCAGCCGTCAACTCTGCCCACACAGAACAAGGAAAGGGATCACGACGCTACTTTGGGGTGTGAGGTCGGGATACTTGCAGGTCTTGGGAGTAAATGGTGGTTTAGAGTTGCGGGCTTCAGTGGCTGCGGGGCTGCACGGTTACAGATTAGACTTACTCCCCCCCTCCCTCCCGTGCGCCCCTAGGATCACTTTGGGCGCATGAACTCCTGAGATCCTGAAACTTACAAAACATCACGAGACCCCGCGACGAGTTCCCAACATAAGCAGCAGAAGCAACACTCAGTCATGACGGCAACCACAACGACACGAATCAGTTTGAAGGCATTGATAAGACGAGGTGACCCGATGTTCATCTTCTGCTTCCCCGGCATGCTAGCAGCCTTGCTACTCTTTAATAAATGTAGCAACAGTGGTAGTAGTCGTAAACACGAAAAACGAAGGTGGAAACCGGAGCGACAAGAGAAATTGGAACAGCATTGGCAGCAGCAGTTGCAGCTGCAGGTGCGGTTGCAGTTGCAGTGGCAGTGCTAGCGGCAGTGGCAGCGGCAGTGGAAGTGAAGTGGCAGCAGCAGCAGCGGCAGCGGAGCACAAATAGTGGAAGTCGTCGTCGTGGTCGCAGTCGTGGCCGTGGTCGTAGCCGTAGTCGTAGTGGTAGTAGGAATCATCATCCTTCGTAGCAGTAGTAGTAGTAGTAGTAGTAGTAGTAGTAGCAGCAGTTGTTGTAGTTGTTGTTGTTGTCGTCGTCGTCGTGGTGGTGGTGGTGGTGGTGGTTCTGGTTCTGGTTCTGGTTCTAGTTGTGGTTCTGGTTCTGGTTCTGGTGCAGGTGCTGGTGCTGGTGCTGGTGCTGGTGCTGGGTGGTACCAGTAGTAGCCGTAGTAGCAGTGGTAGTGGTAACAGCAGCAGCAGCAGCAGGAGCAGCACAACCAGCAGCAGCAGCAGCAGCAGCAGCAGCAGCAGCTTCTTTTGCTACCGTCTTCGTTGCCTGCTCTGTAACAACGGCAACAGCAAAATAATGATCTATAACAGGCATAGCGATGGTTGCTGGAAAAAAAGGATACAGAAGAGGAGTAACAATCACAATGGTGATGACAAGAGTCATAAACAATATCCCTACACCCTAAACCCTAAACCATAAACCCAAACCATGTTCCGAAACACAGCATCAGCCTGCTCCTGGCTGAAGGACCGTGCTGCCCTTGGGCAGGAGGGCCTGCATCACAAGTTTCGGGCTTAAGGCCGCTCAGTCTTCGGCCTTTTAGGGCTCTGGGGTTTTGGGCTTCAGGGTCTTTAGGGTTTAGGGTTTGGGGTTTAGGGTCAAGGGTTTAGGGTTTAGGGTTTAGGGTTTAGGGTGGAGCTTGCTGTTTGGGGTGGCCTCACTTTCTTTTTCTCCGTCCTGCCAAACTCCGGCGGCGCCTCCAAGCCCCTTATGCAACGCACTGTTCGGAAGTTGCATGTTGAGCGTAGCCGAAGCTCGGGTCTGTCTGTTGATAGCTCTTCTGGAGATTTTGATATTTCTATTGCTCACGGTCTTATACCTGTCTTACAGCAGTCTTGTGTTACTATCTATAACCCACGTGCGCATCGTGACTCTCATCGCAGTTGTTATCTCAGTTCGTAGCACCACTACCACGACTGAGTGCTAGTAGCTGTCCGGAACATTTTGCAAGAAACATGCTGCCCGAGCAATCTTTGCTGAAGCCGTAAAACATCTGTATATCTGGGTGCCCTGGTACACAAGGACTACAACACAGCACCATGTGAACCACAAAGCGTTCTCGCCTTCAGTTCGTCGACAACGGGAGCGTATTGACCCGCCGCAACATGGTCGCACTTCGCGCTCCAATCCTGAACATGACGCATGGCTTCTTCAAGTTAGAGGTGTCAAGTTGCATCTCCAAAGCAGGGATCCTATTTGTTGGGGATATGTAATGGGGTCTCCTAATTCCTACGCCAACGAAACTCGCACTTGTGCTCCAGGCTAGCTGAAGGTCCTGACGACCGGGTTTGGAATAGGAACACACGAAAAAGCAACAACCGACGCCGGAGGACCTTGTACTGAGCCGTGTTTCTATTATATACATACATATACATGTATATGTATACGTATATACCTGTGTGTGTATATATGTAAGTGTGTACGTATGTATGTATGTACGTAGGTAGTTTTGTCTTGTGTATATGTACATGTATACACGTACCTGTTTATGAACAGACCAGATACACGGAGAAACACATGACGCTCTTACATGCAAATAGACACATCTACAAAACCAGCCTAAGGCAGCCCAAGAACTAGGCAATCACAACAAAAAACGCATACATACTTACATACACACAAACATACATGCATACATGCACCCATGCATATGTATGTATTCGGGTATGTCTCTGTCCGACTTGTGGCTTGCGGACATGACATGTTCAGGGGTGAGGGGCTCCTCTCTGGCAGAGATGCGTAATATAGGGGCCTCAGCTATCGAATAGGGTGTTCGGGCATAGTATACTACAGCTCGTAGTAATTCTTCAATCCCCTACATTAGAGTTTAGAGTTTAGAGTTCCGGCTGGAAAGCAAACTGCCAGTGCCCACCCTTGCAGGGCCGGGTACCCTCATGATGTGGAGGAAGACTGAAGCCATGGTACCTTGCAGCCGCAGGAAGATGGCGAGAAAGGTGTCAGAACTGATATCTTTCGTGATTCAAATGGTAGAGGCGAAACCGTCCCGATGGCAAGCAAAAAAGTAAGTTTCGCGTAATCCGAGTCCCATACCGTAGGCAGTTCCTGGGAGGGTATCGACTCCATCCGGGAGCTTGCGAACCTGTCACGGTTGGATGTGAAGTTTTGGCTAGGAACTCAAAATTTTGGTCTTGTTTAGGACCGTTTGAAGTGTAGGGTTTGGGATAGATTTGGGTTGAGTTTTAATCCCTGTCAAGAGGGGGAAACGCTCTGAAGCTTCACGCCAGTTCAGTCTAAGCGTTGGCTTCGAGGCATTAAGTCTTTCGTTGCAAAGGGCTTGACCAAAAGTTCATGGACTGGTTACCGGTTGTAGGGGTGCTAGCCCAGGTTGATGAAAACTGACTTGCCCGCGGTGTTGCGATAAGTGCCTTCACCAGCTCCGCTTCTAGGGAAAAGTCCCCACATTTCCGGGATCAAACTTCGACCTAGCGAGAATCTTCTGACTGCCATGCACACATACTATGGATAAGCGGAGAGAGCCCCAGGGTGGAATAGCTCTTCCAGAATAGAGATATCACAATTCTCTACTTGGAGGATCATGGGACTTAGTAAGTAAGGTTATAAGTACCCTAATTGGGGTTATAAGTAGTTATAAGTATAGTTACACTAATTATAGCACTAGTTACTAAGTCCCATGATCCTTTAAGTAGCTCCGGCGGAGAAGACTGACGGACCCTGCGCTAGGAATCTACCGGGAAAGGGCGTGCTAGCGCACCTATGTCTGCTCAACTAGAACTCAGGCACATAGGCCTTTTGGTGCAGACTGTCTGGCCTGAGTCCTATATGATCTACAGCCCGAACATCAATAGCCGATCGCAGATCTCCCGCCAGTGTTTTCCGTCTGCAGTTCCTTGCCGACAAGGGCGCTGCCTTTCTGCCAACCCTAACCTGAACATGTGTTCCGCATTTCCATACGTAGCCTTTGGCGGATGCCTGTTCCGGCTCTGTCAACATCATACGATTAGAGAACCGCATTGAAAATGCAGCGCATATGCACCCTACAAGCGTTAAGATTACAAGAAATCCTGGCACGACTGTGCATGCTGACCTCTGCGACGGGCCGTGCCGGAGGTATGCCAGCATCCGGACCAGCCATGATGTCGGGCAGGTCCTGTCACCCCTACTCCCTCAACCCTAAATCGAGCAACTTAGCAGTCCAAGCACACTGGTCTTTGATTACAAATAAGGTAAGTATACTTATAATTACTTATAATACCAGTTAGGGTACTTATAACTCTACTTACGAAGTCCTATGAACCTCCTTTT
>CAJNDT010005556.1:206965-226965 GCA_905221615.1 Symbiodinium sp. CCMP2592 | reverse complement strand
TAAGCTGCAAAAGGGGCCTAAGAATTAGAATAGGGCTTTGCTGCGTTTTGTAGTATAATTGCTCACGGACTTTAAGGTGTGATATGAGTACTAGGGTACCGTATGGTACATCGGCGGGCTATAAAGGCATTACTACCAGGAGATCTTCTAGTATAACGATGGACTATACTTGGAGGTTCATGGGTAGTTGGACGTGGGGTTATGAGTCCCCGAATATGGTTTATAATTATAGTTACCTTACTTATAACTCCACTTATAACTACCCCTGAACCCCCAAGTAAGGCGATACTCCAAAAAACTGACCCCTTACCCTAAACCCTAAACCCTAAACCGCAAAGCTGCTCTGGATGGACTGGCTCTTGACCAAGCTGATCTGAATGCGCTTGGGATCCTGGGACTCCTGGTTTAGGGTTTAGGGTTTAGGGTTGAGGGTTTAGGGTTTAGGGTTGAGGCATCAAAGTTGGGTTTCCGTTTGTTGTCTGCCCACCTAGCAAAAGTTGGGTTTAGGGTTTAGGGCTTCAGGATTTTGGGGTTTTAGGCTTGTTTTTGCTTTAGGGTTCAGGGCTTAGGGCTTAGCAAACTGGCTTTAGGTGAAGGACATCGACCCTAAATCCTAAATCCTTAAAGGAACCCTTCAAAGGAACCCGAACAAAAACCCTTAAAGGAACCCCTACTACTCAGTAGGCGAAGGAATTCCCAGGGTCCTCCTGAGGCAAAAGCTGGGTCCGCCATTTGCTGCCCGGGCTGTGGTCGAAGCGCGGATCTCTGCGCAACTCTCCTTGCGCGATGCCCAATGAAACCCGCAAAAGAAATTGATGCATAAATGTGTGTGTGTGTGTGTATATATATATATATAATTATATTTATATATATATATATATATATATATATATATATATATATATATGGTTTGCGCCCCGGGGCCCCCCCCCCCCTCCCCCCCCCTCCCCCCTCCCCCCCTCCCCCCTATGGTATCCTGTTATAGGTACTCTGATATATTTTCATAAGTAATCGACGTGTATTCTCCCCGCCCCCCCCCCTGTGGAACGGCATGGTTTGCCTTGTCTATCCCCCCCTCCCTGTGGAACAGGATGGTTTGCCCTATTTTCCAACCCCCCCCCCTGTGGAACAGGATAGTTTTCCCTTTTGCTCTGAGACACACACACACACACGCACCATGTCTTTCTGAATGTATGGCCATTCTATCTCCCCCCCTCCTGTGGAACAGGATGGTTTTCCCTTTTTGCTCTGAGACACATACACACACACACACCGCGTGTCTATGTATGTATATGGCATTCTCCGCACATGCTCTCCTGTAATGTTACGAAGTATTGCCTGGAACCCTTTTCTAAGGAATTTTACATAGCCTTGCTTGGAAATTTTGGCACACGAGTAATCTTGCTGAGTGCTGCCTAGAACATGTTGCTTAGTGCTCGCAGGAAGCCCTGCTTGGAGGCCTTCGGCGTAGGAATAATGTTACTCTGTTTTGCCTCGAAACCCTATCCTTACTGTGGAAATTACGCGGGTGCGTAGCGGGCGGGCCAAGCGGGGTACAATGCGCTGTGCGGCGCGCCTGTAGCGGGAGTCCTCCAAGCCTCCAGGGTTCAGGCTCCTGTATATTTGGGGGGGATACCATTGGGGGGGGGGGGGGGGGGGGGGGGGGGCCGAGAACGCACAGCGCACAACCATATATATATATATATATATATATATATATATATATGTGCGTGTGTATACATATATACATATATGTGTACAGTATGATATGTGGTGCCAGGCTGTGGGTAAAGGTCAGGATTTTGTGGTTGCGGGCTGGGGCTTCACGAGTCGAAGGGACTCCTTCGGAGACGACGGCTTAGCCCTAGCAGTACTTACTTTTGGTTAGTAGGGAATGGAAGAAGGGTAGTAATAGTAGTTATAAGTTATAACTGTACCCCATTCCTCCATTTCCTACTAAGCAAAGGTAAGAGAAGCAGTCGGGGTTGAAGTCGCACAGGCAACGTGGCAGCAGCAGCGGCAGCAGCAATCCCCAAACCCTGAAGCCGGTTTGGGGGTTTAGGGTTTAGGGGTTTAGGGGTTTAGGGGTTTAGGGTTTAGGGGTTTAGGGTTTAGGGGTTTAGGGGTTTAGGGGTTTAGGGGTTTAGGGTTTAGGGGTTTAGAGTTTAGGGTTTTAGGGTTTAGGGTCTCTGGGTTGCATCTCAGGCTCTCCATGTCTTCGCTTCCGGCAGCTGGTCCTGTGCGCGTGTCGGGTCGCAAGCAGCTAGAGCAGGGTCTTGTGAGCTCACATGCCGAGGCCCCGGGTAATTCTATTCGTGGTGCGAGATGTCTCACAGCAGCCGTAAAACAGTTGCGTGACAGCCGAAGTCTCTACGGCACTCTAGTTAAAAGGTCATGGGACTTCGGATCTAGAGGTAACTATACTCGTACTTACTACTAGCCACAAGTACTAAGTACTGTACTTGTAACATTACTTACCACGTCCCATGATCCTCCAAGTACAGACTCTACAGGACGTGCATGAGCAGAACGCCCAAGAGGCTCGGTATCATTGTGATCCAATGGCTGTTCGAGAGTGACCCGGCGGAGCACCGCGTCACGTCATAGCAGGTTCCGTCCTGAAAGCAGAGGGCGGCCTTTATTCGGGTTCAGGGTTTAGGGTTCAGGATTTAGGGTTCAGGGTTTAGGCCAGGCTTAAGGGCCATTAAGGATTGCAAGATCGCAGAGCAAGGAACCCTTCAATAAGCAGCTGGCTACCAGTAACAGCAAGCGAGAGTGCACTCAGTCCTGCGGGCAGAGAGTGCTAGCCGGCACCGGAACAGCCTCTGAAACGAATCCGAGGTGGATGTTGCCTTCTTGGTTCAGCATGCCTCTGCAAACTCCCCCCTCAACAACTACGTTGCAAAGGAAGAAGGTCCCCGTCGAGTTGACACTTGGTGGGTCCACGCCGCAGGCGCTTCTCCCGCTGAAGCCGCCCACCACAATCTCGCTGCAGTTCGAGATCGAACCCTTCGTGAAGGTCAAATTGCGGACAAGGACAAGGTACCCCGCTTCTGTCGGCACACAAGGTCCCGATGCATTGAAGAGGGCTGCATCTTCTGGTCTGTATTGCTGATCAGCAGAAAGAATGCCACAACCACTCAGCCCATCGGAAACCCCGGAGATTACGTAAGAAGCCGCCCCCCACTGCTCTGCTGGAGAGGTCTCCTGCCAGTCGCCTGAAACGCTGCAGCTTCTGGCGACCCATGGCATCACGAAAGCACCCACAAGCGAGCATACTGCAGGCAGCTTCATTCCTACAACTACGGAGGAGTGAAACGAAATCGCACTGTTGACTCGAGCCCAGTCCGACTCTGTCTCAGCACAGCAGCAAGGATACTCCCACAGCTAATTCCTAAAGAAAAGCGTCCCAAACAACGAGGAAACCCTGTTGAACAATCCAAGACAGCTGCTCTGGCCCTGATCTAAACTAAACCCTACCGTTGAAACGGAAACCCTAAACCGGCGGAGGGGTTTTTTTTTTTCAAAGGTGCGGCCAACCCTTTTTTTTCCTAGGTGCGGCCAAGTATCTGTTCAGGTTCGACACGCAGGATCCCTGTGAATGGTTCATCGGGGACATACAAAATTTGCACCGCGCCACAGCGCCAGCGCTTCGACACGCAGGATCCCTGTGGAGGGTTCATCGGGGACGTAGAAAATTTGCACCGCACCACAGCGCCAGCGCTTCGACACGCAGGATCCCTGTGAAGGGTTCATCGGGGACATACAAAATTTGCGCCGCGCCACAGCGCCAGCGCTTCGACACGCAGGATCCCTGTGGAGGGTTCATCGGGGACGTAGAAAATTTGCACCGCACCACAGCGCCAGCGCTTCGACACGCAGGATCCCTGTGGAAGTTTCATCGGGGACGTTGAAAATTTGCACCGCGCCACAGCGCCGGCGCTTCGACACGCAGTATCCCTGTGGAGGGTTCATCGGGGACCTCCCCCCTTTGCAAACCTTTTAAATCCTTCACGATTGATTGTGTTTTCTTCGCATCAAACCACCCTGACGCGTTGTTGTCTGGACTTCTCCTTCTTGTGCTTTGGCGAATACGTTTTTGGGCATCTTTCGTGCCTTTAGTGAGCGGGGAGTTTAGTCTAAAAAAAGCGGGGGGGTTGGGGGGGGCGCAGCCCACCCCATTTGTAAACCTTTTAAAACCTTCACGATTGATTGTGTTTACTTCGCATTAAACCACCCTGACGGTTTGTTGTATTTACAAACCCTTTAAACCCTTCACGACTGATTGTGTTGTCTTCGCATTAAACCACCCTGACGCGTTGTTGTCTGGCTTTCTCCTTCTTCTGTGTTGGCGAATACGTTTTGGGCATCTCTTCGTGCCAGTGAGCGAAAGTTTAGCCAAAAAAAAGCGGGGGGGCTTGGGGGGGCGCAGCCTGCAAACCTTTTAAACCCTTCACGATTGATTGTGTTTACTTCGCATTAAACCACCCTGACGCGTTCTTGTCTGGCTTTCTTCTTCTTGTGTTTTGGCGAATACGTTTTTGTGCATCGCGGCTTTTTATGAGCGGGGAGTTTAGCCTAAACAAAGCGGGGGGGTTGGGGGGGCGCAGCCACCCCCCCAGTTGCAAACCTTTTAAATCCTTCACGATTGATTGTGTTTTCTTCGCATCAAACCACCCTGACGCGTTGTTGTCTGGCCTTCTCCTTCTTGTGTTTTGGCGAATACGTTTTTGTGCATCTCTTCGTGCCTTTAGTGAGCGGGGAGTTTAGTCTAAAAAAAGCGGGGGGGTTTGGGGGGGGCGCAGCCCCCCCCATTTCCAAACCTTTTAAACCCTTCACGATTGATTGTGTTTACTGTTTACTTCGCATTCAACCACCCTGACGCTTTGTTGTATTTACAAACCCTTTAAACCCCTCACGACTGATTGTGTTGTCTTCGCATTAAACCACCCTGACGCGTTGTTGTCTGGCTTTCTCCTTCTTCTGTGTTGGCGAATACGTTTTTGTGCATCTCTTCGTGCTAGTGAGCGGGGAGTTTAGTCTAAAAAAAAGCGGGGGGGTTGGGGGGGGCGCAGCCTGCAAACCTTTTAAACCCTTCACGATTGATTGTGTTTACTTCGCATTAAACCACCCTGACGCGTTGTTGTCTGGCTTTCTTCTTCTTCTGCTTTGGCGAATACGTTTTTGTGCATCTCTTCGCGGCTTTTTAGTGAGCGGGAAGTTTAGCCTAAAAAAAGCGGGGGGGTTGCCCCCCCCCATTTGCAAACCTTTTAAACCCTTCACGATTGATTGTGTTTACTTCGCATTAAGCCACCCTGACGCTTTGTTGTATTTACAAACCCTTTCACCCCTTCACGACTGATTGTGTTTTCTTCGCATTAAACCACCCTGACGCGTTGTTGTCTGGCTTTCTCCTTCTTCTGTGTTGGCGAATACGTTTTTGTGCATCTCTTCGTGCCAGTGAGCGGGGAGTTTAGCCAAAAAAAAGCGGGGGGGCTTGGGGGGGCGCAGCCTGCAAACCTTTTAAACCCTTCACGATTGATTGTGTTTAATTCGCATTAAACCACCCTGGCGCGTTCTTGTCTGGCTTTCTTCTTCTTGTGTTTTGGCGAATACGTTTTTGTGCATTTCTTCGCGGCTTTTTAGTGAGCGGGGAGTTTAGCCTAAACAAAGCGGGGGGGTTGGGGGGGCGCAGCCACCCCCCCAGTTGCAAACCTTTTAAACCCTTCACGATTGATTGTGTTTTCTTCGCATCAAACCACCCTGACGCGTTGTTGTCTGGACTTCTCCTTCTTGTGTTTTGGCGAATACGTTTTTGTGCATCTCTTCGTGCCTTTAGTGAGCGGGGAGTTTAGTCTAAAAGAAGCGGGGGGGTTGGGGGGGGCGCAGCCCCCCCCATTTGCAAACCTTTTGAACCCTTCACGATTGATTGTGTTTACTTCGCATTAAACCACCCTGACGCTTTGTTGTATTTACAAACACTTTCAACCCTTCACGACTGATTGTGTTTTCTTCGCATTAATCCACCCTGACGCGTTGTTGTCTGGCTTTCTCCTTCTACTGTGTTGGCGAATACGTTTTTGTGCATCTCTTCGTGCTAGTGAGCGGGGAGTTTAGTCTAAAAAAAGCGGGGGGGTTGGGGGGGCGCAGCCTGCAAACCTTTAAAACCCTTCACGATTGATTGTGTTTACTTCGCATTAAACCACCCTGACGCGTTGTTGTCTGGCTTTCTTCTTCTTGTGCTTTGGCGAATACGTTTTTGTGCATCTCTTCGCGGCTTTTTAGTGAGCGGGAAGTTTAGCCTAAAAAAAGCGGGGGGGTTGGCCCCCCCCATTTGCAAACCTTTTAAACCCTTCACGATTGATTGTGTTTACTTCGCATTAAGTCACCCTGATGCTTTGTTGTATTTACAAACCCTTTCAACCCTTCACGACTGATTGTGTTTTCTTCGCATTAAACCACCCTGACGCGTTGTTGTACGACATAAGGAGGCAGTATTCTCGAAGCTAGACAGTATAAGAAGTTGCGAAGCGAAAAAGCCAAGAAGCCGAAAAGCCAAGAAGCCAGAAGCCAAGAAGCCAGGGAAGCCGAGAAGCCAAAAGCCCAGAAGCCAGGGAATCCAAGAAGCCAGAAGCCAAGAAGCCAAGCGCGCACACAAGTCAAAAAAAAAATGCCCCCCCCAAAAAAAATCCCAAAATAAATACACCTCCTTAACTCATGGTATCCCAGAGTTTCCTGCGATAGCACATACGCTCTGTGACATACATCAAACGGCTCAGTTGCCTTGAGCGCCCTCTCTGCATTGGTGGCATGCCCCACATAAGCCAGATCGCGGAGGTAGGGCTTGACAAGTTCTGTCCACTCCGTCAGGAGGGAATCGCCATGGAGCTCAGAGCCCTCAACCGGCATTCCCTGATGCGCTGGGCTGTTGAAGTGGCGGTGCCACATCTCGTACAGGAGAGGGAATCCTGCGTACGGGTACTGCTTCCGCAGACCAATCCACTCGCCATTACGAATTCGGCCGAGAAAGATGTAAGCGTCTTTGAAATACGCTGGTTCCTCAAAGGCCATCGCTTCCGCGAGGCGATCAGGGTCCTTAAGAGCCCTGCGGAAAGCCTCGATGCGTCGGCGACGCTCCTCGATCGAGATCACAGGCAAGGAGGGGGATGCCATGACTGCTGTGCTTTCTAGGAAGTCTTCACTCAAAGTAGCTTGTACCGCAACAGCAGCTTGTCGTGCAGGAAATCGTGGCTCGAAAATGTTCTTGAGCTTACAGCCATGAAAATTGTTCATCACTTCAATTGGCAATTTCTTGTAGGAAGCATGCAATCTCCAATGACCTAAATTGCCTGATCTTTCGTCATCAAGGATCTCGAAACTCGTACACTCATGACTGGAACACTATTTAATAACTCGATCCATCTTCCATGAGAAGTGATCCCACGGAGCAATCGATACATAACGACATTTATTCATGTCCAATCCAGTGCTTAAGATGACGAAAGAAGACCATAGCTTGCCGAAGTGTTTGCGGTCATCAGGACCCCCCGCAAAGCGCAGGTCAACCCAAACGATGATTGGAACATTTGCCTTGGCATAGCCTTTCACGACCTTGAGCAAGTCCCTACTCGTCTGAGTGTTGTTAAGGTCCATGTTGTGAGTTACTCGAACAACAGATGGGCTACCGCTACCATTATCGTCTGCCCTTCCGAGCAGAGACAACGACGGATTCATGTCCCCATTCAATGAGAACCCCGTCGTTCTCGGGCTCGATCCTCTTCTCGAGGTCGTCTGGCACGACGATCGGCGAAGCAGGCCTCGATGGTTTGACATAGACATGGCCAATGAGGAAAATCGCTCTCTTCCATTTGTCAATGTTGGTAAATGGCTTAGTCAAAATGTCGGCAGACTGCAGCAAGGTACTAATATACGCGAGATCATAGTGTTTCCTCCTGAACTGTTCCGATACCCATCCGAGATTGATTCTCTGGGTTTTATCTGTGTGCCTAAATGCTGGTGACCTCCCGGACTCCATAATCCTAATGGTGGCCTGGTTATCTTCCAACATCACAGGTTGCATGCAATGTGGTGCGGCCATGATCAATGAATGTTCGGATCTGATCTTCGCATCATCGGTGTACTCGAAGTCGCCAAGTCCGTGACGGAGCTTGTAAGCCTCGTAGTTCAACTCGGCTTCTGCTTCCGCAGAGCGACGATACTCCAATGATGACTTCCGGGACAGGCACAAGATGGCTTTAGCATCCTTCGGAACCATGTAGGAGGCATTCTCGAGCTCTTCCCAAGCAACAGCTTCTTCTGTTCTGGACCATTTGTCCCCCCGGAGCAACCACACATCTCGAAGAGGATGGGATGAAAGCTCAACGGGTTCAGGTATACTATCACCTCCTGAAAGAACAGCTACTCGACAATCAATAAGTTCATGTCTACCGGTCTTTGGCACCTGAGAAGCTACATCCTTATCTGGGAATTTGGCCAAACAGGCATCTCCCTTCCGGGGTGCGCACGGCTTTGATGCGTCTGAACCCCCCCCCTGCCTTCAGGAGCACACTCCACAAAGCGGAGGATGGCAAACCAACAGTTCTCAAAGCTATGTTCGCGCAAACGACCTCGGACTCGGTAGAACTGATCGAAATTGAGGTTTGCTTCTTGCTGTAAGCCGCCAAAGGAAAATAGGTATTGGGTCCTACCAAAGCCTCAAAACTCAAAACATCCTGATGTGCTCTTGTTATCATGTTCACCAGCATGATCAGCGTCTGCGAACAGCCCTATTTTGCACTGGTCAATCGGGTCACCGATGAATCCCCTCAACTTCAAGTCAAGAGTGGCATTGATGTAACACATCAATCGGTGGAGAGCCCGATCGCATTCAGCAGACCACTTGGTTACTCTGCTAGCCAATCCCTGAACAGCCCGAAGTAAATCATAACGAGCCATCCTGGCCGCAAACAAAAGCTTCATCAAAACTCGGCTAGCGACGGGAGCCAATTCACCCTTTGCCTCGGCCTCATCGTCGATGGGCCTCGCGATCTTCTCGTCGGCGAACGGTGTGGAGGCTGACTTAAGGGTGTGGTACTTGGGGCCAGCAAGATCCTTGTACTTTTGTACAGCTTGTTCAAGAAATGATTTCATGTCAGATTCGATGATGTTGACGGGTTTATTCATGCATCCTTTGCCGTCAGATAATTGGCTGATGTCATAGAAGGCCTGTTTTCTAGATTCCTTCTTCGCAAGCTTCTTGTCACGGATGCGTTTAACAGCGGCCACGGCATGGTGCTTGTCAAGACCACGATCAAACAGATAAGTGGTTCCCGTCCAAAGTCCTGAAGCCTTGCCCCCCCGGAAACCATCATCCCATTGTTCTTCTGGAGAAGTCCTTCCAAGAAGCTGACGTTCGGTCAATCGTAGATCGCCGATGTTCAAGACGTCTGCTTCCGCAGCGCTAACAGCATACTTAGCTTTACGAGGCTGCATATGATGGCGAACAATTACACCTTCATCGGGATAGTACTCTGTGTAATCCTGGGATGTAGCCGGAACCGAAGGTTTGCTGCAGGGTCAGGAATGCTTTTGTCAAAGATGTGGGCAAAGGGATGGTCAGCTGTTCCCAGTTGAACTTTCTTCTTCTCAACATGTTCACACCCAAGGTATCTTCCAAGTGGAGTCGGGCTGTCCATGTCAATCTTGGACCCGATCAGCTTCCACCCTTCCTGCATGTTCTCAGCAGGTCCAGCCATCTTGAAATCATCAACGTAGACAGCTAATAGCAGGCGAAGCTTAGGATGAAAGAAACCGAAGGCCATGAAGAAGGAAACAGAAGATCAAAACCCACTTGTTTGAGTCTCTGCTCGCAATGCTTCTCCCAGAAGCCCCCCGAATCAGGATGTCCATACAGCGCGAGGTAAAGCCGAACAACTGGATCTTTGAACTTACCAACCCAGGACTTAGGCCACCGCTCCCTTGGCAATCGAACCCAAGTTTCGGCACCTTTTAATGTCGTCTGAGTGTAAGCTTGCTTACCGTCGGCCTGTTCACAGGCGAAACCCGGCTGAGATCCATACGCATCCAGCACCTTGCCAGCCTCCATCGAAGCAGGACTTGATCCTAGCTCTGAGAACAAGGCGGCATTGCTGCTTTCGTCCTGGACATTGTTACCCTGAAAGACCGTCCGGCCTTTGAATTTCCTCAGGGGATTTCCTTTAGGGAGTTCGCTTCCCTTTTCTACACAGATTTCGAAAACACGTCCAACATGAGCCTTGCGACCCCGTCTGACGGCTTCCGCCGAGATCTCTGACCACTCCCGTGGGTTATCCATGTCCCAGGCTCGCTTTTGCATAAGCTTAGCCCATTCCACATCAAGTGATTTCTGGGCATCACTGTTCTCCGCGAGCTCCTTCTTGCCAACTGGACGAGCTACTAGTGCCATGATGACTTCCAGCTCAGATTGTGTAAACTGACGATCTTGACCAATCTTTTCACGATGCTCGCCACTACATGGGATAGTTGGCATAGTCGGGAAGGGTTCCCCCACGATATGAGCACTGCTAGCACCCAATGGTAGGATCTCAAAGATGGTTTTGCCGGTCCATCTAAAAGGCAATTTCTTATTCCTTCTACGCGGGTTTGTCCAATCATCTTCATCTGCGACAGTGTCCTCTGTTCCCACAGGGATGATCTGCAAGCAAGATCCTGGTAGGCTTAACCCTGGATGTAGGAACGGGACAATCGGTGATGTCAGGAGAAAACAGTTCTCGTCTAGGGACACAATGGTACCGTATTAACTTGTTACCTTTGACTTCCCACCGATCGGGAGGCTCCAAGCGTTGCAGCAGGCCCTTGAACTCGATGATCCACCACCTGCTCGATCGGCGCCTTCATGATGTTCCCTAGCGATCTTCGCTGCTTCCTCCGCTATCGCCTTATCTTTCTGCCTTTCGGACAAGTTGACTCATATGTGAGAAGGAATGCTGTCCGGCTTCTTTGAACCCCTAGACCCTCCGTATCTTCTACCAAGAGTTCCACCGGAGTCATAGTAGCGGTCGCCTTCGGGCAATTCAACGAGGTCACCTGATTTGGGATCAATGACTTTAGGTACTTCTACTTTAGCCTCACCGTCCCCAGGAGGCTCTACGACTGCTTCCGCATCCTGATTTCTCAGAGATTCAACGACAGGCTTCTCAACTGCATCGTGCGCTATAGCCCATCTCGGACACGGTTATAACGGTCGATCATGGGGAAAGTGAACTCACCATCGGGCACTTTCAACTGGTGTACCTTAATGGGCTTGTGGTATTCGTAGAAGTCCAGTAGTCTACTCGGCATCCAAACGGAATCAATGGCCCATGGAAGTCCTTGCCGAACCGCAAAGTCCATGAAGAGTACTTCGTACCGTTGGGATGACTTACGTTATGAGCAACACAAGCATGTTGTAAAGCATGAGGCCAGTAGACATGAGCCAGGCCAGCTTGCTCCA
Organism: Symbiodinium sp. CCMP2592; assembly: GCA_905221615.1. Classification (NCBI taxonomy): domain Eukaryota; class Dinophyceae; order Suessiales; family Symbiodiniaceae; genus Symbiodinium; species Symbiodinium sp. CCMP2592. Next base: position 215,474 of record CAJNDT010005556.1, on the reverse strand, counting down.
GATTTGCTCTGGTGCCTTCCGTCACAGTCCTGATTGCACGCTCAGCCATGGCATCAGACTGATGGACGTAGGGCCTTAGAATGCTCATGCTTCCAACCCATTTCTGCTACTGCCCCGTTAATCTCAGGAGCATTGTCACTGTAGAAGATGCCAACGTCTTCATTGTTAGCAACAAAATGGTTGAGCGCCTTGTAGCACTCGTCCTGGGACTTCCGTCCGGAGGGGTATGCTGCGAGGAAACCTGTTGCCACATCCTTCATGACCAAAGCTAATCGCGAATCCCCAATCTCTTCCTCGTTGTCCCGATAGACAATGAGATGATCCCCAGTAAGATGGTCGCCGAAATTCTCAGCCTCAATGAATCTGGAACCATTCGTTTGGTACGAAGGCGGCTTGAACATCTTTGCTCTCTGGCACGTAGGGCAAAAGGGGTTCTTTGGGACGTGAGTCATCAGATGATGTTTACTCTTAGCTTCTTCGCGTAGAACCTTCTCTCCTTTCGAAAGCTTGCTTGCCTCAGCGGGAACAGGAGGAGGAGGTGGCTGATCCTCCGCAATTTTCAACTCCCCGGCTTCATCAAAATGGTCCTCCATATCAAAAAGATCAGACATGTCAGCACCCTTATCAGGCACGGGCTCAGGCTTCCGCCCGGCATCAGGCTTAATGGGTTTAGACTTAGCCTTACTCTTCATCAACGGAGGAGCTGGTTCAGGAACCTTAGCTTTCTCAGCTTCGGCCTTCTTCTTCTTTGCGAAGTCATACAAGGTGAGCTCTTCATCGCTGTCGCCGGTAATCAATGATGGAACAAATGGTAACCGTCTTGACGAATTCAACTGAAACCCGAGCGACATCAGCGACTTTGAATGTTCCCAGCTCAAACCATCTGTATCCCGAATCGTATATTCGTATATGCAGTGATGGTCCATCGATCACCTGTCCAAGACTGTGCCTGATGCCAAAGCTTGGGGTGGAAGGATAACATTCGATCATGAGTGTCATAGACTCTCCCATTGACTTCAAGTCCCCCCGTAACCTTGACGCACTTTGACTTCCCACTGCGAAACACGGGAAAATCGTCCTTCTGCTCAACCCATACGGAACCACCTTGATAGCTCCCAACACGTAAAGTGTGGTTAAGTGAGTTGTCATGATTCAACAAATCTCGGTGCACTCGGCGATTGCCACCGTGATTGATGCAGATAGACGTGAAGGTGTCTTTCAACCCTCTTGACTTCATGAAGGCAATCAGGTACTTGATCAGCTGAGCATGACGATCAACAGACTTTGTGACCCCAGTCATCCCGCTGAAAATCCAAACACCAATGATTATGTAGTCCCTGCCAACTTCATCTTCAACAGAGTCGTCATTCTCAGTAGCTTTCATTCTCCTCGAATTCCCTGTTGGCTTGAACGGAGTCAATTTCAAAAGTTTGTAACATGATCCCAGACGAAAGTCGCCGTTGATCCGAAGTTCCCTTGCATACCCCTCAGCCTCTTCAAGCGAAAGAACCAGATCAGTCTTGTGATCATCCTTAGGCAGGGGCTTCCGCCTCGCAGGTACTGCCACACCTTCCTTCCACGATTTGAGGTAGGGGGATCTAATCCTTCACATCCATGTATATCCGCTCACCGCTAGACGATTGAAAGTGGGGTCTTGTACCCGATCTCCAAACGAAATCGAACCCTTCCTCCATGCATCTGTAACCCACGGACAGAACAGAAGGTGTGCTAGGCAACACATATGGATGGCTGTCAATGCCTAATGAAGGAACTGCGATGTTAGACTGGATCTCAGCAGTGCTGGGCCCATTAGCCGTCACAATGCCGATTGGGTTTTGGGAACGATGGCTTCTCAATGATCCGAGATCCCCCTGAGACACCAAGTCCTGGGCGCTGCCGGTATCTGCAATCCACTCGATGTCGAGCTGCTGGGCTTCCGCTTTGGTAGCTGCAACACAGGTAGCTTCAAGGTGTTTTGGAATGCACTTGTCGCAACCAAACTCTGTGTCACATTCATAACCGCATTCAGCCCTTGTACCGGAACCGTATGCATCCAGAGTTGCCTTAAGCATCTTGGCGGTCGTCAGTGCATCTTTAATGTCCTGATGACTAGGTCTAGGAGGTTCCCCACCGAAGGACTTCAAGTACCTCCGTGGCTCGGGTTCTGTAGGCAACATCTTTCCGTCAGGTGGGATGTTGATGAGCATCGGATTGTCGTCGAAACGAATAGCTGGCAAGGCACACGAAAAGGTAGATGACATGTCACCACGACTATCGGAGGAACTTTCGGTGGCTTAGAACCCTTTCGCTTGTCCGAACCCTTGCTGCCCTTAGAGTTCTTCGACCCTTGAGAACCCTTCGAGTTGGACCGCGACTTACGATGGCCTTTATTGCCTTTCCCTTTGCTGCCTGCGCTTCCTGGTCTTCCCCCCTGAGAGCCGCCTTGTGACGTCGCAGCAGCGCTTGGCTTGCCTGTATGGAGGAATGTGCATGCACTTCCTTTCTTGCACCGCCCGCTCTTCCAGAACTTGCATTCTCTGGGCTTTCCGTCATTGTTGTTGCCGGATGGCGAGCGAGTGCGGCCTCCACCTCTTGAATGCGACCGGCCTCTCTTCTCAGGGATGTCACGCTTATACTTGCACTTATCTCCTTTGCTGCACTTACCGTTCTGGACGAAGTCAAAACAAAATCCCTTAGGGACAAACTTCTTCTTGGGAGCGGGGGCAGATGGTTTCCCATCGGCACCATATTGCTTGGCAATCCGTTCCCGGTTGCGTTCAAGACGCTTGCGACTCAAGTAGTTCGCAGCCGCATCATACAAAAACATGTAGGTCTTCTCTGGCTGCCCTGGTGTAGCCCTTTCGTAGATGTTGATGTCATGTGCGAGATCTTTAAAGCGCTTGATCTGCCTATGGAACAAGGGCTCAAGGAAGTTCTCATCGGGGGTAGTCTGGATCCCTGACAATACAGTTTCCCAGTTATGCATGAACGTCTCAAGCTTCTCATTGACCATCTTAACTGACAAGAGATCTTCGAACTCGTAGACTGAACCATCCTGTGCGTTGGTAGAAAAGAAGTTGTCCAACTTGAAAAGCACTTGTCGACCCCGAACAAGCCTCCCGGCATTTGCCTCTCGCTCCTTGAAGGTATCGACCTGTCTGGCAAAGGCTCCTTCCAGGATGTTAGTGACCGCCGATAGAACCTTAGCATCCAAGGTGACGAACCCTTCCGGGTCGCGAAGATCATCCTCCTTAACGTCTTTCTCCCAAACCTTGGAGAGCCACGAAAAGGCGTCATCAGGGCGATCGGATGCGGCAACGACCGCTTCACGGACCCTTAGCCTCCAATTCCTATAGCTCTCTGGCTGCGGGAAGGTAATCTTCTCAGCCTCTTTCACCTTGGGCTTGTCCTCTTTATCAGGCTTTTCACCACGATTTCTTATCAATGCGGGATGAGGAAGAGCTCGAATCACCAGAGCTACTGCTAGAACTAGATGGGGAAGACGAAGGATCACGCCTACGTCGCCTGCGCGACTTCTTCTTCTTCTTCTTCTTCTTCTTATGCTTCTTATCCTTCTTGGACTTCCGATCGTGACGATCATGGTCATCATCACCGCCACTGGGGCCGTTTACCATCGGGTCCGCCACCACTGCCACCAGGGCTAGAACCTTCCGGAGGGGTTCGCCTTCCGGCGTCCGTAGCCTGTTCTGTCGGAGTGTCACCTCCGTGCTTCGGAGTGGACATGTGGTGTACAGGAATACCGGGTGGAGGCCCTTGAGGAATTCCCTCTTGAATCATCTCTAGCCTCGAAATCACGAACCCTGGAGCTCAGAGCACTATTTTGCTGAATCAGTACCTCGGTCTGCTGACGCTGGGCCTGAAGCTGCCTCATCAGTTCATCCATTCGAGCTGACATGTCAGCGACCTCATGTGATCGCATTGCATCATTCTGACGGGCAGAAGTTTCCACTTCGCGAAGGCGCCTGGCGTTGTTGTTAGCTTCCTCTACAGCTCTACGGGCAGCTTCAGCTTGCCTGTTGGCTTCAAGGACAGCGAGTTCCCTCGCGCTTTCGGTTTGCTGGAAACGAGCTTCACCTTGACCCATTTCAGATCTCTGAATCGACAACGCAATGTTAGCATTGCCCAATTCATTCCTCAACTTGGTTACTTCTGCAAGCCCACTGTTGCACATTGCACGGAGCTGCTCCTGATGTTCTGCTCCCAATTCGCCGATAATCTGATTGTGTCGTGCCTCGGAGGCAAAGGCGACCATCGGAGATTAACCACCACTTGCCTGGCATCGACAACCTGTAGGTTCTGGGTAAGGCTTGCTTGATGAAGTTGAGGCGAATAAATCAGTGTAATAGGGCTGGGCAAGCCCGTAGCATGAGCCAATGGTCCAGGTATTCCTACCGGAGTAACAGGTGTAATAGAACCTGGCGTGGCAGGAACACGTTCTCTAAGCAACGAATCAATCGGTGAGTACGCTGCATCATGTTGAACAATTGCCAGTCCATCACTCGGCAAATGACTTCCACCTGTTGGCATTAATGGAGGAAACTCTTGTTCACCTGCACCTTCCGTTGCCAAAGTAATATCTGAGATACCTGTTGGCACGGGTTCAGTGGTGTCCCCCATTTCGGTGTAACCTGCAGGATTTCAGGAGCACCCTGGAAGCTATGGCTCGGCTTGGCTACGGCTGATAACCTATAGTTAGTGCACGAAAGCACCAAATCGTACACACTTTTTGTCTTGAGCCAATGCAACGAAATGTCCGTAGTCATACGTACAAAGAGCGATAAAACACAGTACAATATTCGGGTCAATTTGGGGTCGATAGGGAGCTGGTTATCACAGCTACCGCTTGATGTCTTCTAGCTGACTGAAGTTGTAAATTAAATGTTAAATATCGGGGTCAGATTCTGGGTGGTACTAAGCCTACTGTGGATGGCCTTAGGGCTGCTGTCAAGGCGAATATTACGGTCAGCATTGACATAACAGCGAATGACACGGATATGGTCAGGGTTGATGCTGTTTGGAAGCAGGAGTCAGCTAATGATCTTCGTCACTACGTTGGTACCTAGTACAGATTTAACCTGATTCTTTACATTTATGTGAATATATAGACACGTAAATGTACATACCGCATACGGGCAAGTCCGACAGCAAGTCTCACAATGAGAAAGGGGGCGCCATGTACTATATGTTGACCTAAACAAACAAATGCTGGTATTACCCCTAAAAATCGAAGGGCCGCCCTTTGGGGAACACCAGAGCGAAGACAGCAAGGATCGCGGTTCTTAATGGAATCCGTTTCGTGTAGTTTAATATTCGCATGAATATGACGGCAACTGTTGGTGCAAATGATTGTGCAGTGTTTAGCTTATATACATGTACTAATATTAACTGTTGCTAGAAATGGGGATGCCGTGGCTTTTAACTTCGGAGACTTGAATGGGAACCCACAGCTACATCTGGATGCACTAACTTGTTGATGAGGCCAATGGCCATCATGTGGGTTGCAGTTGAAGGAAGTATCCGGCACAAGGAACAGCTTATGGGCAATATTAAGCTTGCGAGTGAGGTCCATCTTGGGGGGGACGGCAATATCCTTACTGTCAGGGGCCAGGGGGCCAGTCTAGCTGATGTATGTGATTGTATTAACCTTGTTGCCGCTTTTCTCGAGCACTAGCCGATGCGGCGTGGTAGCAATGTTCCAAGAGTGCGTAGTTAGGGTCCACATATGATTTCCATCGATCAGGACTCGTATGGATTGCCTACCACAGTGGCGTGCTGTTTCATACAATGCATTATCGCTCGTGCAGACACGAAGACTACGGCACATATTGTCTGAACTACGTTGGAACTCTGTTGTGTGCATTCAGGGAACCCAAAGGCGCACAAACGAGCAAGTCGTTCAGTACACGATCCCGGGCTTCAACATCATTGAGTGGGGCTGTTCCACACACAGTGGCAAATCAGCGGGATTGGTTGTTGCAGTGCGCAACAAACTTTTCTCGTTCAAACACATGGTGCGAGTTTTTACACCACCCGAAGAATTCATTGGCCGTGCGGGGGCCATACGACTTAAGCGTGGTGATGCGGATTTTCTTGTTGTCAACGTGTATGCTCCTGTTAATCCGCATCTTCAGAAGGACAAGCAGTACATCATCAGGCTGTGGACATGGGTCGGGCATATCTTATCTCTTGCTCCGGCTCGGTGTGTGCCCGTATTATGCACAGATGCGAACGCTCGTTTTGGCCGTGGTCCGAGGGTTCCCAGTGTTGGCACTTTTGATGCGGTTGCTGAGAATTTCAATGGCGAGCAGCTGCGAGAATTGCTTACTGAACATCACATGGTCGCAACAAACACTTTCTTTCCCGCTGGTGACACATATTTTGGCAACTTCGGTCGTAACAGTCGGATTGATTATGTATGCATTCCGCAATCCATGTTACAAGCAGTGCAAAGGTGCAACGTCTTATATGCGCAGGGCAAACGGTTGCAGCTCATTCCAGCAGCTGGCAAGCGTGATCATATGCCGGTTCAGTGTGTTTTCAGGCACAGACTATTGATTGAAATTCGTGATTCAGCCTCGGTATGGGATAGAGATGCTTTGGCGCGAGGTGTTTTGCAGGGGTCAAACGAGAGCCGTTGTTGGCAGAGTGTGAAAAAGAATTGGGGAAAGTCGATGTATCTAGTTATGCCTGCTAGCCAGTCTCCTGATGCAATCTGGGGAGTGATCAATGCAGCGGTGTTACATGCGGCAAAGTCGTGTTATACTGTACAGCGCAAACACATCGACGACCCAGCAGATACACGTCAAGCACACGCAGACATGGTGTCACCTGGTCTCGTTGCCACAACCAGAACGCCTGGCATACGTGCACACAGATTCCATGTCAAGAGATTTCGTATCAGCCATATTCGCACAATGGCAGGCACTTATCAGGTACTGGCGGGCTCGGAAACAGCTGGATCTACTTGCGAAGAGAGATCGACACAATCGACTACAAACACAGCTTGATGAATTCAACTCGGCTTGGGGCAGACAGAATGTGGAGGCTTGCGCGGGAGCTTTCAAACAAACAGGTTGGGCCCAAAAGAAGAGTTTTCAACCGACCCGTATCACAACGACCTTCGGTCGATGATTGGGAGCGACACCTGGCGACACGGGGTTGTGACGGGGGCTGGGAAGCAGAGAGAATGTCAGAAGTCCCCACTAGGATTTCGACAGAACCACTTCACTCTGCTGAAGCCGTTGCAGGGGTTGCGGCGGAGGATTTTCGCGCACTTATTTCACAGGTACATCGGGCGAAGTTGCGCAGAGCAGTCCCACCATGGTCCGCACCAGCAGAGGTCTGGAGGCAACTGTTTCACCCGACCTACCACAGGAGTAAGCTCAAAAACGGGGGTGGGCTATGTTCCATTTGCGAAGCGCGCTCCTAGTTTCAAGTCCTGGATGTGGGTGCTCGTGTTATCCATTCGGCGTTGGGAGCAAACACCAGCAAAATGGCAACACAGCATGTCGTTTCAATTGGACAAACGCAAGGTTGTGATGGGATTCGATTGGTCAACTGTTTGGATCCATGCGGGAATGCTTTTTCTTCAGGCATTTCTGGCAGCAATGCGCACCTCAAGCTTCAGACATTATGCGGCGGGCTATTATTCACAGAAGTCTCGTTTGGAACCCATTTGTCAGCAACACATAATATGCGCTCGACTGCGCGACAAGCGCATATCGCATGCACGATCTTTTTATGATGTTCAGAATGCTTTTCCATCGCAATCTAGGGCAGCGATTTCGGAAGCACTTGACAACATTGCGAGGCCTCGGAACAGGAGGTTGTTGGAACAACGCCATTCGGAAGCTTTGGTGCGGGTGTCTGACGGTTGTGGTGAAGCGGATTTCAGACCGGGTAGTGGCACATTGCAGGGGGATGGCCCCTCAGCGCAATTATTTTGGGAACCATATCATCCACAGCTGGACAAGTGGGCAAATGATTTGGGTGTCTTTAGTGAGAGTAAAACCCTATATGCGACGTGTGAAGTTATCTATGGAACACTCGAGCAAGATCTGGCGATGTCGTCGTATGCGGATGATGTCAGTAGGGTTTCATTGGGACATAATCCGGAGGCCTTGCAGCAGACTTTGCAAGTCGCCAATGCCAGTCTGGACAGACAGTTGGTACAAAACATTGGCAAGCAGGAGCATGTGGTATTCTTCGGGGGAAAACACTCTCAGCAGCACTACCACACTGTTTATCAGGACTCATACTTGCCAGGATCTACGGTACAATCGGCCAGGTATTTGGGGGGACGTGCTCATTATGCTGGGAGGACACATGAAGAAGTTGCGCTACGCATTCAAGCAGCAAAGGTTGCTTGGGCTCGGATGGGGTCTTTTTGGTTCCGATCAGGGGCTAACACACGCAGTAAACTTCTGGTGTACAAGGCACTTGCGCAGTCAACTTTACTATCACTATCAGGTCTCGAAGTGTTGGTTCT